>JAQFZQ010000023.1:0-70714 GCA_034696005.1 Glomeris marginata | reverse complement strand
AATGGATTTCTGGTTGCGCCAGTGTATAAGGGACACAAATAGCTACTTACAAACCAATTATCAGGGTACCTTACAAAGCCCTGTCAGTTCACCTTTAAGATGCTTCCATCAATGCTACTGTACTTTACACGTTTAAAGGTCTCTCATTATGAAAATATGTCAAGTAGCCTAAACAGTTGCTGAGTTTATGAACATATCACACATGTACCTAACCACTTGAAGCATATAACAATACAATTACTATACTAAAAAAGTTTAATGGAAGCCAGCAGTAAATTTTGGGAGGAGATTTAAATTTTAAATTTGTAGTTTTCCCATTTGTATGCAAATTTCTATTTACAATATACATTCTGTACTATTTTCCACTTGGAAAATTCGCATTTTAACAGTTTTACTCGTTATAATTATTTAATAGCAATTCTGCAATTTGCATTATGTTTTCCATGTTAAGTTGCCTGTAAAATATTTTTGTAATGACGGGGATATTATAATGGTTGTCTATATGCCAAGTAGGTATAGGTATATAATGAAGCAGAGTAACTGCATAATGAAATCACTGAAATATTTCAGTTAATATTGAATAAGTATATATGAATACTATACATGTATTTGTACTAATCAAAAATAAAAATAAGCAAGTTTTTGGATGATTTTCACATTACTTGGTAGTAATAAAGAAATGCATATCTGCAATATGGGTACAATGTGGATTGTGTGAAGAAAATGACGTAGATTATAAATAAGAATTGATCGAAAGGCGGCGATGAAATAGATTATTGCTACTGTATCTTGCTCGGAAACATGCAAAAAGAATAGGAAAATCCATTGGCTGATTCGTTACTGTGCGTGCACCTCAAGAGAGTTCTCATGGTTCTCACCTGCGGTTGCCTTAGCAACCGTGACGTCATTTGGCGGTGTGTAATAATTCGCGGTAGGAAATTAGCTGGCGGTACAGCCTTTTCCATCAATTCTCAGCCAATTATTTTTACTTCTACAAACACGCTTACAACACAATTTAATCACTTTACTCGATGTATAGTACACATTTATGTCGGTAATCCAATTCCAGGTTCGGGGAAATTACAAACTAACTTTATTTTCGTTCGCTAATTAACAGCATTTTTTTATTTATTCTGGCGTTAAAATGGCGAGACATTTGTATATTTTTTCAACTAAAATTTGACATTAATATGCAGTTTGCAGAACGGAAATATTTTCAAGAGTTTCAAAAGGAGCATTTTAACTGGTTATTTGAAGGCACTACTTGTTAGAATTGAAGTAGTGTTATAAAATGTGTATGTAATTTAACAAGTTAAAAAAGTTTAAAAATACCATGGGAAAATTCAAAATGAGTTGTAAACCACGATTATAAAAAACAACTAGAATATGTAAACTTTCCAAATACATAATCAATTTATATAGTGATTATTACAATTGTTTAGTTGTATTATAAAATGGTTAGGGGGCGTGGCAATAATTGTTTGTTGTAAAAAGTCTATTTAAATAGTATATAATTTTAATAAAAAATTTAGCAGCTTAATTTTGAAGTGCAAGTTTCCTTTGGAGGAAACAAAAATATTTTGTAGTATAACAGTACAATCGTAATATTTAGTAAAAATTTGAAAAGAAACGCTTCAAATACCCCAATTTTACGGCGCTCCAGTTAACCGCGTTTTATCCATGACACGCCCAGTTCCTTTTAACTGAACTTTTTATAGCCACCTGCGAATTTTCCGCGCCAGAACAGAGCATCCCCATGAAAGATTGATTACAGCAATACCATTTTTTTGCTTTTCTTATCCGTTGTCAAATATTGAGCAAATGTCTACTTTATTCGTAATTGACGTATGCTCCTACAGATGGCGCACGTAGTCTGCATAGATTTGATTTGACATGAAAGCAATATTTATTATTCAAAATATAAGCAAGAATTTATTGTTTGGTTCAAAACAAGTAACAAAACTTGATTATGGCCGACAGCAAAATTTTGAAGAGACGCAATAACATTGAGAAAATAAAGGCGGAAAAGGCGCCACTGACGCAATCAGGGACCATCCATAAACCATGTCACGTCCATAATTAAAAACTCTTGTGTAACTATACAATAGTAGAACCGAATGTAATTGTGCTGTTTAGATTTATGGCAATTTAATTGTTTTTCCCTTGAACACTATTATTCAACCGAGTTGGAAAAGTTTCATATAAATTATACATCATTTCTGAAGATTTTCCTTGAAATTTGAGGGTTATATATTACAATTGAATTCAGCAGATTTAAGTTTCTTGCATATTATTCATTACCATTTCTACAGGATTTACGTCAGGGGGGAGGGGGGGGGTGGGGGGTTCACAAAATTTATAAACAGGATTCAACCAAGGAGTTGATGATTCAACAATTTAACTATCATTTCGACGGAAATGAGCTTTTTATATTTGCAAAATCACATTCCTGTACAAAGATTCGGTTTTTTGTTTTACTTACGTTTTCCCAGAACAGCCAAAACGCAGTTAAATCGTTCTTCGATGCTGCAACATTATAGTTGATTATAGCGAAACAAAGGTCGCTTAATTGTTGTTCAGTGAATAAAACCTAACCTTCGATAAACTAACTCTCGATAAAACTAATAACTTTAAACTGATGAGCTCCTTTTTTCGTTAGAATTGTGTCTTGCTTTTAAAATTGTCACGTCCAGGTATAATTTTTGAACATTCACGTGACTACTGCAAGAATCACACCACGTTTCTTCTTGCCAAATATCGATCCGCTATTATCGATCGCACATCGACTCGTACCGCACTCGGGTTCCAGGTTTTATAAAGTAAAAAAAAATGTTTTCTCGACTGAGTAACGTTAATAATTCATTATTCATAATCCCTTTCGCGGTCACCACATGACGTCATATTTCCTTCCACAACATATCGTAATACACCATTAAAGAACATTACTCCATGTAATTGTCCACCTAACTAGCCATGAATAAACTTTCCTTTTTATCCCGCCAGACTCCAGCCACCCCTTACTTTGGGGAGCATTCATAAATGACGTCATCATACTGTAAAATTCACTGTAGTTACCAAGTTTTTTTAGTGCCTCAGGTGCCTCCAACAGCAGGAGTTACAACATTATTTTAAATTATCATGATTTGTTTTAGTGGCCTTCATATTCTTCATATTTTATAAAGTCAAATAAAACTTTCCGCAATACATTGCAGGTTTACATATTGTTTTTACTTCTAGCATGATCTTTATGTAACATTTTACTACACGAATTCTCAACATTGTGAGGATTCTATTGTAGTGAAAGAGCCCTAACTTATTTAGTACATTAAAAAATCCACTTTATGCGAGAAAAAATCCTCAACACACAATTTTTACCCCAATTTGTTACATTGCTACACTTGGGACATTGAAGGGAACTAAAAATTCTCTCGCCATTCACATGGGAATTACCTTTCCGTATTTGCATTTACATTACAGTATCTACATCTTAAGCAGAAACAAATTCAAGATGGCGGTGAATATTGTTGGCCTCGTGGCAATCATCATATTTTACCTGCTTATCCTGGTCGTTGGCATCTGGGCAGCTAAGAAAAAGCAATCTGCACATGCTGACAGTGAAGAGATCATGTTGGCAGGAAGGAACATCGGATTATTCGTTGGAATATTCACAATGACTGGTGAGTTATTAATGAGGAATAATAAATTGGACATGCACAGTGTTCAAACTCAGCACACTTTTGAACAGCTACTTGGGTCGGAGGAGGTTACATAAATGGTACAGCAGAAGCAATCTACTCTCAGGGTCTAGCCTGGTGCCAAGCCCCTTTTGGATACGCCCTCAGCCTCACATTTGGTAATTATTGACCTTTCACCCGAAGCTTTTGCTAAACCTGTACCTAATTTGCATAATGTTACAGGTGGAATCCTATTTGCGAATAAAATGCGCCAACAAGGTTACGTAACAATGTTGGATCCATTTCAAGACCTGTTTGGGGAAAGGATGGGAGGCCTGCTGTTCATTCCTGCCCTTTTCGGAGAAGTTTTCTGGTCGGCGGCCATCTTGGCTGCTCTTGGTAATCCATGCAATACATTAATTTGCTATTTTAAGCACACTTCTTTGATTGCACAACGTAATTGTTGTTGGAACAATAAAATTCATCACACGTTTCATTTATAATTAAATGAATGCATTTTTTGCTCATTGTGTTATTATACAGGGTGAACAATAAGTCTGGGTCTTTGTAAATTTAGTTGCAAACGGTAAAAAAATATACAAACGCTGACTTGGGTGGCAAATAGGAATGTGTGGGTGCTCTTTTCAATGCAGTAATAAAATTTGAAACCCGACCACGTTTTCAAGTGCATTTTGGCCCTAACTTTTAAACAGTTGAAGATTGACTGTCAATCTAAATTGTGAAGTTGAAAAGCATCACAGGATGTAGTCAACAGCGAAAGTTATCAGTTTTTCTAACAAATAGTTGAATTATTGTGAACTTGTTTGCTCCAACTTTTGAGAAAAGTTCAGGAAAGTTTTACAGTGCTCTGCAACTATGCAGGGCAGCTAAATAACGGGGGCTATTAATCGCACTACTCTCAGATGTTGGTGGAAACAAATGCTCATAAATGCAGCCATATTTGTTTTAAAAACTAGGAAACTACGTTTTTGACTTCATGTGATGACAGGGTAATTATTTCCAGGTGCAACTTTGAGTGTCATCTTGAACATCGACAACGGCACTTCGGTGATCGTTTCAGCATGTATTGCAATCTTCTACACCCTCTTCGGTGGACTGTATTCGGTTGCATACACCGATGTTATCCAACTGTTCTGCATCTTCATCGGTCTATGGCTGTGCATTCCTTTCGCAATGACCCATCCAACAGTTGGTTCAATCAGCCCTTCAAACATCGATTGGATCGGATCAGTGCAAGCCAAACATTCTGGTCAGTACATCGACTATGGCCTTCTACTAATCTTTGGAGGAATTCCATGGCAGGTAAAACTTGTTCGCCTCATTCTGACCCTTGAGGGTGTGTAATAAAGGTGTATTTCCCTCTTTATTGATTAACTCCAGGTCTACTTCCAACGGGTGCTTTCGTCCAAGAGTGCGTACAGGGCCCAAGTTTTGTCTTATGTTGCAGCTGTTGGGTGCATCATCATGGCTATACCTTCTGTTCTCATTGGAGCTGTTGCCAAGGCAACAGGTAACTTTCCAAACCCGACACATAAGAAAGCAGCTGTTATTTTTCTGTAGAAATTACAATAGCAAGCAATTGTTGGAACCAATTATTTGGGCGCATTGTTATTTTTTACTCCTTTCTCCACTGAATATATGTTGCATTAAAGTCCCGGTCTTCCGAACAACATCCTATAATAAGGTCTTGCATTTGGGATTTGCTCACAATTCAGATTGGAATGCCACTGATTTCCACAACGTGGTGACCGAAAACGAACAGAAGAACATTCTTCCCATGGTTCTGCAGTACTTAACTCCCCAAGCGGTGTCCTTCTTCGGATTAGGTGCTGTGTCAGCTGCTGTCATGTCTTCGGCCGACTCATCCGTGCTAAGTGCAGCTTCCATGTTTGCCCGCAATGTCTACAAGTGCATCTTTCGACAAAGGGTACATACATATTTGTCTTGTGATATGTACTATAAGCTGCGTCTCACTAAAGCAACTGAATAGGCGTGGTCTTCGCTTGACCACGACGACCTTTGCAAGAAATTGAAGCACAGCGTGGAAGAACGATTCAACTATGTTTTGGCTCGGAAAATAGCACGCAATAACAAGATAAACTATTGAGAACAATGCAAGGCTACATTAGGAATGTAATTTTGCAAATAACTCAATTTTGTTATAATGTTAGTTGGATCGTTTTTTGAGGTTGTGCTTCAAATGTCAGTCTCCCTGCTCTGCAATTAAGTATACTCAATAAGTGCATAGATTGTGATTTGTACACAAATGTATGTGTAGGGATTTTGATGTAACAGCGGAAATTCTGACCATTTTGTATATTTGTTTTGCGAAGGCTTCTGAAAAAGAGATCATCTGGGTGATGCGATTAGCAATCTTCATTGTTGGTGGAATGGCTACAGCTATGGCCCTTACCATCCCTACCATCTACGGTCTGTGGTACCTATGCGCAGACTTGGTGTACGTCATCCTTTTCCCTCAGCTTCTGGGAGTGGTCCACATGCCAAACTACTGCAACACTTACGGTTCGTTGAGTGCGTACATCATAGGACTCTTCCTGAGATTGATAGGAGGAGAGGCTTTACTCCACTTGCCACCACTGGTCCATTACCCTTTCTACGACGAGAAGGATGGCCAACTGTTTCCCTTCAGGACCATGGCCATGTCCATCAGCTTCATCACTCTCATCGGGGTATCGGCATTCTTCCGGCACATCTTCGAGGATGGACACCTTCCAGCTAAGTTCGACTACTTCAGATGCATAGTGAACATCCCAGAAGATGTGATCAGGGTTCGAGAGCCTCTGGAAGGTGAACTGAGCACGTTGAACGTTGCAGGAACGAAAAGCTATCATGGTGGAGAAATTAACGGCCAAGTCAATCCAGCTCTGAATCTGAGCAATGAAGATGACAACGATGACTACGATGATCTGAAGTTGGAAAAATCTGGCGCAAAACCACTAAATCCATCCTCCACTACCCAACTCTAATAGTATAGTTCCAATACCTGCATGAACACTTGCAACCTGGGGTCATTCATTATGGCATTAAATCATATATGGGGTTGGTGAGATAGTCTGCTTTGGGAAAGGTAGAATTAAGACACAAAAATATGTGACATCACACAAGACATACACATTTTCAAATCAAAGACATCCAAATAAATACGTTATTCTATTGAAGTGCAGCCTCGAAAAATGATTCAAAGGAGTAGTGTCTGCCCTGAGAAAGATGCAAAAGAGGAATGAATAACTGCACACAGAAAATCCTATAAAAAAATTCAATATTTTTCGTTATTCTTTGGAAAAAAACACCCTGTAAATAATAAAATTATTGAGAACGATGCAGGGCTGAATCAGAAATGTTAGTGTAAACGTTTTTCGAGGCTGTGCATCAATCTTCCTTCCATTATTAAGTCTGGAAAACTAACTTACTTAGTAACAATTGGCCAGGAATAAATTATAACTAGTTTTCTAATTATAAAAAAACAAATTATGAGGAGGAAAATGTAACTTTAAGGAAGGTGGTCCGAAATTTTCGATGAATGGACAGTAATAAAATCTTAATTTACATGAATGTCATTTATGGAAGGCCCCTTGTCTCGCATGAACTGGTTTTTAATGTGAGAAAGTTGCACGAAGGTTTCTTTTATTTATGAATATTTTCCACAATTTGCTAAATTTCAACCAAATGTTAACATTTTTATAGTGCAGCAATATGTTTATAAATCTTGCGAATTGTACATAAACTGTTCTACTTTTAATAATTAATTTATGAATTAATGTTTTTCTAAACTTGCGAGGCAATAAGCATAATATTTCGTGCAATATTTAAGTGCAATTACAAAACATGCGGGTTTTTTCATTTTAATATTTAGCCAATGTTAACCAAAAAACTTTAGGTACATACTATATAAACACTTATCATAATTACACTAATGTATATAATCCACATACAACTGTTCTTAAACAGTTTATATATAAATGTGGTTATTGTACAAGATGTAAGTTATATCATGTACATCGCATACAGTTAAATTGTAAATGGTCTACAAATTGTTTCCAACAGACTATTAATGGTTAGCAAAAGTCATTATTGGGTGTTGCTATACAGTAAGTAGTTATAGTTTGAAACAAAAAATGTACCAACACAATACTCAACATGTATACTGTTCTTACAATTATAGTAATCAATTCATATTGTAAATTAATGTTGTCAGTCGCTGTTGTTATTAGACAATTTCCCAGCGACTGAAATTCAAAGAAATTACATGTTAATATAGATATAGTTGAAGAGAAGCTTCCATATGATTAAACTTCGTTTCCCATAAAAGGTATATATAAAATGCAGTAAAAAATACAAGTGATAAATGGCTTATAAGTATAAGCTTAAGACGCATAATATATACTATAATATGTATAATACATTAATGTGTGTTAAGTATGAAGTGCGCATGCGTGTGTATGTGTGCGTGTTAAATTCGAGTTGCATGCACGACTGCTGTTTAGATATACACGAGGGTGAAAATTAATTTCAACCATAACAGGTGTCCTAAAAGAAATGAGACTAGATTATGAGAATATCCCAGTGGTCATAAAAAATGCAAATATTGACAAATTATAATTATTAATACAATTTAAAATAACCCAGTGGGAATTAAGTCACTTATGGTAGCTCCTAAAGATGACGTCAATTATATTTAATTCATAATAAAATTTTGTGCATTTCTGCTATATAGTGAGGCCAAAGAGAAGGAACTCGAAGCTCCACCCTAAAATGGGTGAAAAAAATGGACTATGCCCAAATAAAGTGGAGTGACATCATCAGTATATAAGCCACCACCCCTTTATTTGGGCCTAGTCCATTTTCTCACCCTAATGAAGGCGGAGCTACGAGTTCCTTCTCTTTTTGGCTACACTATAGTTCTCAAATAATAAATACTTTTTGTAGAGAGTTGGAAAGTAAAATGTTAAGTTTTCTCTTATGCCTAGTCTCAGTTCATTTGAAAGACACCTTGTGTATGTGCCCTATTAGGATAAAATATATCTATGATAGGGAAAGTGATAATTAATTAATACATGGTGCCGATTATAATAATTGTTGGTAGGTTAACAGCCTACAGGTAAATGCCCAAAATATTTAAATTTGGAACATTTTTAAATACAATGGCATAATATGGAGGTTTCGGGTACAACGAAAAGCATAATCCTCTCCAGTCTATAATGTAAAGAGACTAAAATATCCCCCAAAAGTTAAAGCATTTTAAACTATAGTTTTAATTGGCAATCAATGAGTATCGTCAACACCCTGTGCCCTTACACTCATCCGCCCTTTAAAATAATAGAGTAGTGTTAAGTGTCGAAATATGCACTGTTGTATGCCCATGAAAATAATATTGTAACTTGTAAAATGTAGTGCATAGCATGTATAAACATCAAAAAAATATTTGGTGGGACATCGTTTTAATTTGTTTTCAACAATAATACCCACAAAGGGTATGAAGTGTTCCTTTAAAAAGGCATTTTCTAAGCCAACGAGAACAAAATAATTTATTACAGTATAAAACAGTATTATACTCGCATTTCATGCGAACAATGTTGTTAAACCCATACTCATGTTTATGGTTTTAGAATATCAACTATTTAATATATTGGGTCATTTTGCATAACATATGGATACTTTGTATTTCTGGAATGAACTTAAACATAATGAGATTGAACTATAAGTCAGACATGGGAGACCGGGGCTATAAGTATAACAAACTTTCCTATATATCAAATTGTATTGTACATGGTGCACGTAAAATAAGATCATGTCTTATATAAACTTGTTTCAAAACATAGTATTACAAGTTTCATTTTAATTAAATCAAAGTTTGAAAAATGTAGTTTGTTGCATAACACCCAACAATGCACACAACCTAGCGGTCTCCTGTAATTATATTACTATATTTGCAGATATTCCAAATAGTGCTTAAAGACATTAAACTAAGTTTAAATTCCTTAAGCACATTTTAAATTCAGTGCGCAGTACTCCAAATCCCCAGCACCATTTACACCATATATGTAAATACTGAACATTAAACCCTATAGAGTTTAAATTAAACCTCATATCGTCATGTGATTATAGTAACCAATTGTTATCAGAAAAAGGCGAGTCTACATATCCTTAGTGTCCCATTTTATTGGGCCAATATTTGGATTTACTTGCAATAAGAATTAATAAACTTGTGAAACGATTTTTTTTTCAAATATTACAATGTTTTATAGAATTAGTTTCACATTTTGAGTTCATTAAATTCAACAAGAACATATAACTTGATCACGATATAGCAAACATTTTTGCTTGGAAGCTTCAGGTTTCCTGCCGTTAGATGGAGTTTATGGAGCATTGCATCGTGGGAAACACTTTCCGATACAGTATATACTTATGTCCGCATTGCAATTTGCTTAAATTACAAAACATTATTAAAATATGGTTATAGGCCTCATAATCTATAAACAAATTACAGGATTCAAGAAAGAGTTTTTATAGGCTGTATCACGAGGATAATATTAGGTTTTATAGGCTTTCCTAAACAAAATACACAGAAATGTGTTCTTTCAATATGCAATATTGAAGCTATATTCCTGTTTATCTTTGCAGAAAAGCATTTTGACTAAAATGTTTAAACCGAGTGGAAAATCATGTTTTTGTGGGTAATAAAAATTATTTGGCAATATAACGTACATAGGTATACCAAAAATATAGGTTTTTTTATAAGTTGGGTATATATATGAGGCCAACAATAACCATTTCCATATCACCAAAGTTGAAATTGTATTTCAACTACATCAGTAATATTATCAAAACATTATGCGAGAAAATACCATGTATTTTGTCTCCCAATAGGCACACAGATAAAAGTGTAATACAAGCTAGAATAATATAGGTACTGAAGTTACCCATAAAATTAAATTCGCAAAATACAGTAGTAGGTATTAATTTTAGTTTCAGTTATTATAATATAGTACAATCCCAAGCATCTAAAAAAATATGTATGTATAAAATATAGGTCATATGTAAATGATAAAAGATGCATTGTTGCAAAGAAGATATACTAGTTGTATAAAATGTGTTTCCCTTTTTCACCACCATACTATGTATTTATCAGGTTTGTAATAAATGTAGGACTGCTGCATGTGCACCGTAAATGGGCATATCGTGATTTGTGATATTCGTCGTCTTTAGTGTTACATATACGTACGTACAAAAATCCAAAATATAGATATAAAATATGTAGATTGAGACATTCCGCATATGTAACGGAAGTTATTTGTTAATGTAAAAATCAATATTGTCGCCAAATTCGGAAGAAAATCAAACTGTCAATCGATTAATTAATTAAAACTGATGTTTTATCATTCATTATTTTATAATTTCCACCATTGTTTTTTCTTACAATTTCGTCAATTGTGGATGCCAATAATTTATATTTTTGCTCAATTTGTAGAAGTTTATAGTCGATATAAGGCATATGAACGTATTGTGTACAGGTGTATAAAATAAACGTTATTTTGTTGATAGCGTATATACTATAGATATCGAAATATGTATTAAATATGATGTCAAATTAATTAATTTCCTTTACTCAATATATGTAACCTGCTTAACAAAACTCCACTGCTACAAACATACCTATATAGAAAACATTTCAGAAAATATTGCAAGTTAACTCCTGATACTAACATAACCACACAACCACACAACCATTAATTACAACTTCTTTTTAACAATGTACTGAATATAGAAAAAAGGACGCAATTTGAACTTTGAGAAAGACTAGGTAGAGTAATATCACCATATAGATTTCCATCTATGCAAAATAGCTATTGAAATCCAGTCATGCTATACTAAGCATTCATGGAACTTCTCTGCAAAACATACAAAAATAAAATATTAAATTAACATTATTCATTATTATTCATTGGATTTTTTTACAGTCAACTGGAACTTTCAAAATTGGTTGCCTGCAAGAGAAGTCGGTTGCTTTGAGTAAAGTAAAAATTTAAGGTTCTGACTAAATAAATTAAGTATAAAGTTCACATTTATTTTTGACTTCTGATTGCACTTGTAAGTCTCCATTTAGCTTTTAAAAATCATTCAATAAACATAGAATCGTGCAGGGAAACCCATCTATGGTGGAATCGCAAGAAAATGTCCACAAAATGCAGGGTTTTACATCACAGAGGTTTTAAACATACATATTGTTATTATTGAAAAAGATTTTCCACCCCTTAAAATATGACAAATTTTAAATTAAAAATGAATTATTTACTTATGATGAAAATTATATATTATTTATTTAGTTTTACAACATTGGAAATTCCTGCACTTTGTATAGTTTTTTCCCCCCTTGAGTGTAAGGAAATTATTATGGAAATATTAGTTCTGTATAAAGAAACATTGATATTAGAGAAACATTACCAGTTGACTAATTAATATTTAAACTTTTTAGGAAGTCGACTGTAAAAAATCTATATTATAAATAAAATTTACCTGGCCAGAAGCAGAGAAACTGTTCCCTTAATATCACGCAGAATCTTGACAGTATCTTCAATAGACAATCCAGACAAAGCTGTATCATTTACCTATAAATATTAACACGATTCAACACACGACATGATATTGGTTAATTATAAATAATGGTAAACGTGAATTATTTATTACTTGGAGTAGTGCATCGCCAACTTTAATGCGGCCATCAGCATCAGCAAGGGTACCTGGGAAGACTGCTTTGATGCAAATGTCAGGGTTCAAGCATGTTGTTGGTGTCGTTGTCAAGCTGAATCCTAAACGACTTCCGATGGTCCGTTGCAAGTCAACCATAAAAATATGGCGCTATTCATACGAAACACCAATATCATCAGCATAAATATATCAGTTGTAAACATGTCAATACAGTTGGCACACAACATGGCCGCATGCACGCAAACTTATTAATAAATCATACATTTACATATATACATACTTCATTAGAGTAAGTAATGATCATACTATGCCATTTATATAAATCAGCATGTTCAATCATCCGTTTTTGCTGCTATAGTCCATCAGCATTACAATTACAAGTTAATTCAAAGCCAATCAAAATGGTGTACTTTTCCACATCTCAATAAGAGCCAATAGGAAAGTATCAAATGCACTATTTCTAAACATTTTTTATAATGTATTTTTCCTACCTAGCAACACACATAAAATATGTATTTGTAACCAGGGCACGGAAAACCTATGTAAAACGTGAGTAGAATTGCAAATGTGCTGCATGCAGGCTTCAGAAAGATCCATCAGATGGAGCAATCACCTGTACATTCCATTTACAAAATACTGCACACCAATATTCCTTGTTTTTAAATACTTTTCTTAAAAAATAGGCATCACAGATTGGAATTTTCTAATATACCATTGTAATATTAAAATATTAATGTTTTGACAGCCATTTGTAAATTCTTCTGTGTAAAAAAAAACATTTCCTGCCATTTGTTAAAAGCTAGGTGAAAGTTGCAAAAACTGGTCACCAGTAGGGCGCCATTAAAGGCAACTCCGCAAAGGTCGGAGCACCAAATCAAAAATAACATTCGCACATATTACATCTTTAACAAAGAAATTAAGAAGATCACGTTTTTACCTCCGTTTTTTCATCATTGGATCTCCGTTTCATCAATTTACAAGCCGCTTCGTGGATCACAGCAACATTCAAATCCGGATTTGGTTCATTGGACACGAGAGGAGACTGGGGTGGGGTCACATACAATTCATCAGTTGATGACGACATCAGGTCACGATTTTCAAATTCCTAAAACAAGTTCAACAATGTTCATAGGACATTCAACGCGACATGCAACAAGAAGCAACCTTTGTGAACCGCGGAGCGCGAAACAAATTTCTTTACGCACAGAAAGCATTGAAAATACTGCATAAATCTATACACTCCTTCCTATTTAATCTATTTATCGTGTAGGTTTAAATTCTGTAGTCTTGTGATCAACAACCGGAACAAACCAAACAAAAAGTTGCAAATGAACCAGGTACAAGCAGTGATCTGGAAAAACACTGCGAGATGCCAGTGAACTTGTAACTTTGAATGCTCACAAGGCCTACTTTAAACATTTCGAATGCAAATTTGCATCAATTTAGAGCACAACTGGTGTGAATTCAGATTGCGCTTTGTATTGTGTAAACCCAAAATCAATATTTTTGACAACTCTTTATGCGCAGGGTTTAAATTATATTCCTCTCGACTAACCTGGTTGTCAGGCGTTTTGAAATCCACTTCGGTGTTCGCAGTTGAAGATTCAGTGTCACTGGATCGATCACCTGAACTCCAACGTGTTACACAAAGGCCTGGAATAGGAGATATTGAAGGTCCATTTCGTGGACGGGATAGTGTTGGAAACTCTGGCAAGTTGAGCTCCAAAGAAGAAGGCCTTTGTGGAACAACCTGGGAACTACCAGACTTCAATGGACGAGAAGATGAAGTCGGGTTGATCGTTTCGTCGAAAATATTTCTCAGAGTCGTTTTCTTCTGTCGCCATTCATCATCCAAAGTGTAGTTAGACTCGACTCGAGTTTTGTCACTTTCATACACTTCTTTTTCCTCGGGATACAAAGAGGTTTCTTCTTCGAATCGCTTACGTCTAGCACGTGGTGATGATCCGAAAGGTTTTCTTCTTGAGTTACTCGACTCCGTTCCGTTTTTCTTTCCTATCTTGTCTGACAACAAATCCCTCGCTTCTTTCCTAAAACGTTTTTACTCGTTCTGAAGAACTTTCCTCAATTGTGTCAAATCTCTAGTCGATTTATATATATATATATATCTATATATAGGTATGGATGGCCACAAATTGTGGCTTGGCTACCTTAGCATCTTTCGCTTCGTTTCGACTTTGGGGAAGGTACGTGCATGGTTCAGAGGTGACAGTGGTGAAAGTGGAGTTTCCACACTGCGTTTCACAAGCAAATCTACCTCCTTGGGAGTATTCCTCAAGAATTCAATTGCTTCCGAGTGATTTAAACCACTTATATCGGTGCCATTTACCTATAATAAAAACACACAATTAATACTCGTAGAGAATTGGACTCCACTCCAACAAATGTATAGTTGGCGAGATGTAATTAAGGATGCATCCATTTCAGTAGGAAATGAAGCTAGTGCATAATTTGTAGAGCAATCTTACGAATACTATATATATAGTGTGTTAATTCATTAATTTTTTAGTATATGCAGCTTTCCCAATTGAGGAAAGCAGTGTAACATTTCTATTTCATACTAATGATGTGACTTGAGCAACAATTAGCCAGTTACCAATTATTGTACATAGTTATTTAATGAATAAAATAAATTGTCAATTAAGGAAGCATATAAAAGAATAGTATGGCTCTCCTTGAATTATATTCAATGAAATTTCCACAAAAATTAAGTGTCTTAATTAGCAGGATGTAAACAGCACTTAGTTACATAATTAGTACGTATTTTGGAATATTCCAACAAATTCCAATCGAAATCCACTTACTTTAGCTACAAGATCACCGGGTTGTAAGCGGCCATCAGTCAAAGCAGGGTCTCGAACAAGAGCTTTTATAAAATGTCCCGGAATATCATGTTTTTGATGAATGGTAAACCCCAGTGAACCCTTAACTTTGATGAGGCTCAACTGAAACTCCTAGCAAATACATCATATAATAATTTTCATGCATGGTGAACAAGCCATTTTAAAACTGTATTTTGTTACTTACTCGAGGAGAAGCAGGGGCATGGAAAGCTTCATCGGATTGTTGGCCGGTCAGGCTCATGGAAGAAAGGCTGAGGAAGGATGATGAAGGCAGATTTCCTGCCTGTTATAACCAAACAATCCAATGTAACACGTTTATTGGAACTTGAATATTGCGCCTTACAAAATGTAATAAAACGTGGATTTACCTGCGGAACAGGTGGCAATGTCCCAGTTTGAGGACGACACACAGTCAATGTTACTTCACTAGGTGCTACTCGAATAGCATCGATTGCTTCCTGTTATCAAATCAGAAATAATTGAGGGTGGAGTCGTACTTTAATTTAGTGGAAATTGCAGGTTGATACAAACGTAGTTGGCAAGTCCAGTCAATGGCCGTCCATTGACTGCCAAGAGTACATCTCCAGGTTGCAGTTTTCCACTCATCAATGCCGGCTGAAGTGGAAAGAGCCTCTTTACTCTGACCAATGCATCCAAAGGGTCTCTTTCACTTGCACTATCAGGAGTGTCATTGTCGTATCCTCCGCAGATGCCAATACCCAAACCACGAGAGCTTTTCGTCAGAGTTACTTCAAATGTTGTTTCTGACATGAAAATAATTCAACTGTTATATATCACTTATGGTCCATACAAGGTCTCGTCACCTAAATCTATAGTTCGGTACAAATACAATATAAAGGTGTACAAGTATTAAATATGATTGACATGTTTCAGCATTGGAGTGTCATAAGCAGGGTAAGAAATAGCAAAAGACATAATAATGGTTCATATATCTTCAAATAAAATGAAATCGAAATTGCAATATAAGTTGTGTACATTATGCTCTGAGCACCATTCCCTTTATTGATTTACGTTTTACCGAACACTCTTAATATTCAACGACTTCAATCACTGTAATTACTTTGCATACTATCATTTTTGGCTGAGCGGTTATACATGACTGAAATAAGGTGTAAAATTTCAAGAGTGTATACATATGTGAACCTTTGAAATTTATTTCTCTTCCAGCAATGAAAAGCAATTTCTAGCTCAATGGATTTCATTTTTATGACAGGCGAAAAACAATGAAGCCTTAATCGAAAAGGCAAACAAAGTTCATTTCAAAGTGGGATTCTTTCCTCGCTATATCAACAGTAAGATGGAATTTCATACGTTTTTTTTATATTCAAATGCATACATATGTAAACCATGCAATGCTCATAATGAAATAACTGAAATGCAATTTAATAAGATGTAAAAAGGTATAGCCTATAGTAGGGGCTAAAGTGGAACGCTAATTGATAGATCTCTACTAACACGTTCATTTTGAACACATATATTTAAGTTTCATCAGAATAAAATAAGATTTCGTACAGAAGAGTATTTTTTGAAAACTATTGCTTTTCCCTCAAATAATTTTTTGTCTACCATATTAAAAACAAAATTAGAAGACATATTTCCAGGATTTCCATTAACTTTTTATACAAATTATTACATTGAATTCTTCCAAATCTTATTATAATTTCACTTGGATTAAATTCGACAAAGTACTCCAGTGAACAAATTGAGTTTTTAAATTAAACGTTTTCAATGTTTTTCCATGACTAATTTCCAGGAAACCCGTGAAATCCCATGACAGTATAGACACACCAATAAATTGCAATTATCTCAAACACCACATTATAGCTTCGGGGTGTGACACACATTGCTGCCATGACAGTGTAGATTGACATTTTATGTAGCAATTTATACCAAAAGGAAGTCTTTCACAATCATTCATCAAAGTGGTTATGTAATAATAATTAACTTACCTTTAGTAACAAAAGGAAATTTGCGATTCACATCGGTCAGGGTAAACTTTTCAGACATTTGTCGAAACCGATCCAAACTGCTCCTTTGCAAAGACCCTCTCTGGAAAATCTTAGTGTTGGTCTTGATATCACTCATAGTGGAGGAAAAACTTTTCACAGTCACTTCCGGTTCCGGTTGGTTATCGAGGGAAAGCCGAGTGCTCAACACCGGATGAGCCACAATGCAGGGCTTCCTCAACATCACCTTGCTCTTCGGAGCTTCCATAGGTGTTAGGTCATCAACTTTCGGAGGGCTCTTCAGCAACACGTGAACACCAGCATCACTTCTGCTCTTGCGCAACAAATGCCGAGATGTTGGAGTCTGAGATTGCATCAATTCTTCAAACACTTGCTTCTTGCGGCTTACAGAGTCCGGTGCAGGATAATCGTTATTATTGTTCAATTTATTCGCAGCTGTCCACCAAGGCAGTGTGTCAACAGGAGGGACACTGGGAGGTTGTGGAGGATCATCTAATGCCATGGCAAATGCTGCTGGAACACTGCGACGATGATGGTGTTTTCCACCTGGATCACCTATCCAGGACCGGTGCAAGTGGCCTAATTTAGGAGGCATGGTGTTGCTAACAATTGGTTTTAAAGGTCCATCTGCGGTGGCAATTTCATCTTGCTGAACACGTCTTTGCACCTGCATTTCGACGAAAAAATGAATAAGCTCCACTTTCCTCCAACAAGTTATATCATATATACAGCAAAGTGGTCCGCTAACCCCATTTCGCAATGTTTTTCACTTTTTATTCTACCTTCTTTTAGTTTTTTTTATTTCATTCAAAAACCCATACTGGGCGAGGCAACAGTCACGATAGATCAGCAAAAAATAAATTCTCCCAGCATGAAACCAATTTTCGATCACGATTTTTTTTTTAAATAAACGAGTGAAACCTGGATAAATCAATATTTGAGCAAAAAATCGCAACACATCCCCAGTTGCTCAATTTCTCGTTTCAAATTACTAGAATATCGAATATTTCGAAATCCCCGTTTTGCATGAAACTTTCATGATTTATTTTTGCAGGAAGTTGTGCAAAATTCAAATTGCTGCAAGACTGCGCAAACAGTTTCGTATATCGTATGCAAAATCGTTTTCTCCTAGCTTTTCTTCAGAGCCAAGTATTTAAACAGCAGCCTCGAAGAACGATTCAACTATTTTTTGCTGTTCTGAGATAACCGCAAAACAATGGAAAAACAATAAACATTGTAAATAAATAATACAAAAATGCGTTATATTTTTTTGTTATTCTTTTGAAAATAACTCTACAAGTTCTAGAAACTATTAAGAACAATACAAGGCTGCATCAGGTTCATGTTATTGTGCAATTTTAACATCTTCGAGCATGTGCTTCAAATCCGTTCTTAAATTAAGATTTCACATATTTTCATCTTGTAGGAAATTTAAAATTTACTATGCTTACTATTTCCTTGAAGAAGGACTTCTCTGCATGGTTGCCATTGGTCACCTGACGGTAAGGAGTAGCAGTAGATGTAGGTGGAGGTGTAGAATTGGCAATCTTTGCAATCCTGCTGTCACAGGAATTGGACCTTCGGAGCAGAGCCTCGAAGTTCCAAACTCTGGACTGCACTGAACCAGTTTCCCTTGGTTTCCAAACGACAGATGGTGTTCGCAAACCTCCCTCATCCTCCTCAGGGACCTCCCCTGGGTTCATTGGAGAAGATGAGGGGCTTCCGCCGATGCTGCCATCAGGTGTCGCTCCGAACGGTGTATCCAAGATGTCCGCCGTCTCATGCACCATTTTGTGGATGTTGTCCTCTGTGTCGTCGCTGGTCTCAAACTGTGACGCACCTGCGGGGTCAGACGCAACAGAAAAAAGCATATAATATATGAAAAATGTGCTCGTGATCGCACAATGGCCCAGCACCATTATTCAAATGACCTTCCGGGAAGAATGGATTTGTGCGTGCTCACGCGCATAAACAATAGACTACAGTGCATGCACATACGCTTCTCTGGTTCATTTCCAACCCCCTAAACTACACCCCCCCCCATCCCTCCTCCCCAACTAAATTATTTTGCTTCTGTGAAACCAGAGTTTGCATTCTAAATAGGAATTAAATATCCAATAAAGGGACCATGCATAAGTGACGTCATTCTGAAGTTATTATTCTGCACCTCTAATTTGTGACGAAGTGTCACTTTATAATAGATATAATAGATAAGTTATGACAGTTTCATTGCAGAAAATATATCATTTTATCATATTTGTTCCCATTTGTGGGCTGCAATTAACATTTTTAACACATTATCATGCATTGGATCACATTTCACAAAATTTGGAATAACATTCGGAATATAATTAATGAACATTTACAGAACATAATTAATTACGACCAAAGTTAACATGATATTGATTAATCGATTGTTCATTTTACAGTGTAGGCGTGGAAGTTCATTGTTACTTTCTATACAAAGACATGGGCATACATATATACTCCACTAGTCAACAGTTTGAAAACAAAATAATGAATAGAAGAAACTGGACAATTTTTAAAACGCTATACAGAACTATATTTGGTGTACGTTCGGGCTTCAACACCTGAACTAGTATTTTTATTACAATTTCTATTTATGTTTCGTGTTCAATATTTTTGTGAAAGTGTTACTTACATTGATGGAATGAGGTTTGCACGTATACAACATTATTTATGGATAGTCCCTTATGGAAATTTTGCTTTGTTCCAATGGCAAAAAGAGAACTGAATAAAGAAATGAGTCTTTATAAAATAGTATGAATATACCGGATGCTTCAAAAGAAAGTTTACTTTGGGGAAATGTCAAGCACAACTGTAATTTTTTAGGGGGAAAAAAATTCCTCATAATGAATCAATGCAAAAGAGGAAAATGAAACCATGTTTTCCACATAGTATATATGGCTCAAATATCCTTCCTATCATATGTTTGACAGCTTCGCCAATTGATTTAAATACGTTCTATATAAAGCATTTATTGTCATATTGATATACGATATGGTGAATGGAACACTTTTTACTGCAAAAAACAGGAAAGTTCATAATAGACCAATAGACAATGAACTTTTTGTTGCACAAAACGGATATAGTGCAGACAAAAACAAAAACAATTCCATTCAATATGCTCTTCCGAAGTCCTGCTGATTTTGTTGTTGGTCCACAAATAGGACAATAAAGTTTTTGTTATACTTTTTATTTTCATTCTTTTAATTCCCCAAATCGAACAACAAAAAATGAAAGAAATATACTTTATTGCGCATGAAAAATGATATTTGCTTTTTATATAGCAAGAAATTTTACGCTTCATGAAATACGGAAGTTTGAGATTAATAACGAGTGCAATGTCTCTTGAAACCAAGTGATGCATATCTATGGTATGTACACATATTTCGCCCGCTTTTGATAAATATTATCAAACCAGACTCCTCAATTTATGTCCACACAATGGGTAATGCAAATTAAACTGAAATTGAGCTGGTCTTTTGCAAACATATGCATAATTGCGGTCACACTGCTGGGGTCATGTCCTTATTTGAACCTATCTTTTTTTAAGAAAAAAGCATGTACAATGAAATCATTTAGATTTTACGCTTCTGTAGTTTACTTGTTGCAAGTAAAATATAGTATATACTTTATAAAGTGCAATTTTATTCAAATTATATAGGCCTACTCGTTGCAATAATTTACGACTAAAATACAGAAATATTGTATTTACTGTACATTTATTTCACATTGCATTTTTCTTTAAATTAGAAATCCTACCCATGAAATTGATATAAATTCAAAACTATGCAAGATTAAGCAGGGAATGATTTTTTAAATATTTGCTTTCCACTAATCAAATAACAGTTTATGCTCCTCTATAATTGACCTTTTTCAGTAAGCTGCTATTGGCTGAAAAAACGTTTAAAAATGGCGTCCTTAGTTGGGACGAAGTGTAGAAACCTGTTTTCTGTTAATCAGATTGCAGCTTTATCCCAACTAAGGCCTCCATTTTGGAAAAAGGAGGTGCTACTGAAAAAGGACAATTGATCCTAAAAAGAAAATTTAAATATTGGAGCAGCTTTTATTGATAACTTTTAATTTTCCTTAAAAAAACAAGGATAGCCACAATTTGTAAAGTAGAGTAAACTATATTTACACGGTGAATTAAAATCATTGTAATTATTTCACTACATTACATAAATTTAAAAATGGGTAACATATTTAGCACAAACGTCCTATATTTTTAAAATACACTATTGATCGAAATCTGTAGCATCAACTCATCGAGTTCACAACATTTTACAAAGTTCAAATTAACCGGAAATACAAGTCATGCGACTGTTTTGATTATGTAACAATTGGTATATTTGAAACCATTTTATTCCCAACCAGTTTTTTAAACAAGTGACAACACATGTTTTATCTTTTGAGTATACCTACTCAAATAGGTCACACTGGCAACTTTTCGCAACACCCAAATACAAAATGCGGACATGAATAACATTTCAAAACATGTGTCACGTGATCACAACCTCCTACGTAAACTTTGCAATAGAATCTGTTAATTGTAATCTATGGAAGAGCGCCATTACAACAAACTGCTAAATCCTGTCCACTTTATAAGGAGTTCATTACCTTTTTTCTTTTCTTTTTTTGAATATTTGAGGTTTAGGAACTTAGTTTGAACTCTAGAAACTTGCAAATTTATTCAGAAGAGTGAAATTCCCGAGTGAACTTCAAACGGAAACTTTTATATCTTGTGGCAAATCTTGGGAAAGAGTAGGTGGCCAAAAAAGGAGCAAGGTTGAACATTTTCTCCAACAAACCTACTGTGACTTTCATTTCCACAAATAGCTACAGTTTCTCGATAAGAGGCTGGGTAACAGACCGCCTCATGCTAAAAATGCCAACTTGTTCTTGCATAAATCCCTTTAAATATAATTTACCTACCCAAAATTTAAAATCAGGACCAATATCGAAATAATTAAGTGAAAACTCCAATTTAGTCGAGTGAAAATAATTATGAAACGGACATTAAAAAATGCTGTTATAATTTTGTTATTACATAATTGTATACATGTATATATATACCGGGTGTGCCAAAATTAACCTGCACAGTAGAAAAATATGGCCGCAGTCGACAAGGATATATAAGTTTTGAAACTATACATATAAATAAATAATTAAAAGCACTATATGTATATAGACAATCAATGCCAATAAAATATATAAAATATGGAACAAATTAACAGATTTTTCTGGAATAAAACCGACCCCGAATTGAAATCAGTTGTGCAGCAGCAAATTTTCCTAGTTTATTACATTTATACATAAATAAATCCTATTCCAGATCACTTAATTATTAATAAAACAAGTCTAATATAGAAATATTTCAAACAATACTTGCATATTGATACCCTTTTAGATACTTTGCCTCCCATTTCACTCATGCTATTCCACTCGAAGGCATGCAGAATTTTAAAATGGAATCATTTCATAAAGGGAAGGTTCTATAAATGTTGCACAACTCCGAAAATTTGCATGATCAGAGTCTACTAATGGTCTAATCAAGGTTGGAAAATCCCCATTTCCTTTACCACCAAATTAATCGATATTGCCCAATTACGATTATGCGATACTCATTTCTCCGAATTCATTTGAAGGACACATTACAATTATAAACAGACTGCGAATATGCGATGTGTAGGTGGCGCTGCATTTCCCTTTTGTAAACAGCACAACTTTCATCCACCATAATGAAATTATGAAAACCGGGCAAATAATTTCTGTTCCGTTCTTCAATTATACTTATAAGTCGTAGGGCTACAAATCATATGTAAATGTTCAGTTTTTTAAATAGAAATAAGCAGGTGGATTTGCATAGAACTTCCTTTCTTCAGGGAAATACCAGTTTCTTTCATAATAACACTGTAAAGTCCGAGACATAAGTTATTTACTTCCTAAAAATTGATAACTATATACAATTTTGCCCAAAACAAATTACTATTCTGACATTTCAGCAAGGAAATTTATAAGAAAATGTGCTCAACCTTGTCTGTTCAACACGCAATAATACATTTTCATTGTGTAACCTTTCCAAGAAAATCCATTCATATATTATTTCTATGAAATTTCATGAATGAAAGTCGTATATTAAATAGCATAAACATCTGTTTTTCTTCTTTATTCCTTTACTTTCGATATATTCAGGATATTAAATAAGTGACATTTAGTCTCATATAAAGTGATGCTACTTTAATAATTGTATTTAAAGAGCAAAGTTTAATTAAAGGGGTTTTCAGTGATAAGAGAAGAACATGAATTACCTGAGCCAAATGCGAAGGTCTTCCTTCTCCAATTCTGTCTGATTCTACAAGCAGATTGTCTTTTATTTTGAGTTGGGTTTTGTAACCTAGCTAGATCCATTTTGGACAATTTAGCCTGGAGTAACACGTGGCAAGCAAAGACGAATAGAAAGCTGCTAACTGGAGCTCAACCCAGTCTGTACTTCTATTGGCACTGCACTCTAAAGTTGCTATTTTGGCTGTCGTCTTTTCAGGCACACTTACATTAACCGACTTCCGGCAAGCAAATGAAGTAGGTATATATACTACTTGCGGAAAAGGCAGTGTGTGCAATTTAGTCAGTGTGAAAAGGGGCGGAAAAATTCCGCCAACCCAAGTGTGCATTGGCAAAAAGCTCACAGCCAATTTTTGCTCACTGACACGTGTAATTATAACTCTTGCGAAATGCAATGTAACTAAATACGACGGACCAATAAACATGTAATTTTGCATCACTTTCAAGGTCAGCATTAAATATCTTGCAACAACTGTTGCTTTTGGAATTTTCTTCATGTAAATTTTGAATAAAAACTACCACAACAACCAAAACCATGGAAAAGCTAATGAATGGGCTGTTATATACATTTTCTGAATAAAATTTCACTATTGGATATGTACAATCACCACTTATAAAAAATGTAATTGCATTACAAATGTTTGAATTTTAGTCAATGATTAAATGGAAGGGGCTGTTCTATATGTAGGTTCATTTACAAGTAAACATTTATATCACATATATAACTTGCAATAAAACTTTCTAACATTTCTAGTTGTTTTACACTTCATTCTGCTGATTAAAATAAGTATAACACACATCTATGCTAAATCACAATGAAAAAAATGAGAAACTTTACCCTTGTTTACATAGACAAAAGATGTCAGGAGTCAGTGACAGCAAGTGCCACCTGGTGCAGGCAGCAAAAAATGTTAAATAACAGCAACTTGACATTTGAGATTGACATCAAAAATGACTATTGTCATCATGCAGAAGCTATTTCACTTATGCTAACACCAAACAATACACATACAGAATACAATATACCTATAGTTGAATGACAAAAAAGTGACTTTCTGCATATTTGTGCTAACTATAGTTCTAAAAATTGATTAAATCACATATCTTTATTGTAATATTAATTAAACAATGCCAGTCTGGCAGATTTATAATAGCCATTATGTTAAAACGTATAAAGTGGTTCCAGAAAATCAATAACGATAAAAACAGTAATTATTCTAGGAAATTTACAAAAAAAGAAAAGAAAAAAATGTGGAAAGCAAATGACAATTAAAAGGAGCAGAAGATACTTCCTCTTGAACTCCAGGTCAACTGGGTCATCATATACAACAATGTGCAACAGCGATATTTTTTATGTAATTTAGAAATCAAGATAATAATTTCCCATTTATTAGTTGTATCTTTTAAAATGACTTCATAAAAATCTAACACTTTGAAAAAAAAATATAATTTCTGGAGGTCAGTGCAACCTGCAAAATAGCTTCATGAAAGATGTGTATGCTAGGTACATTTCAGTTCCTGCAGTGTGTCATGTACGGATGTTTACTGTTTAAACATTGTGTTGATTTATACTGTGCGAAACATAAAGAAGTTTCCCTATTTAACCTTAAAAAAGAATGACTAAGTAAATCTTCAATGCCAAAACAACCATAAACCAGCTAAATATGCAAAGTTTGCCTCAGTTGGTTGGCCAAGTTGCTGACCTAGCTGGGTAATGTAATTTCTATTTAAAATAGGTCATATAATTTCAGACTATATATAGCATTTTACTGTTGGAGTAAATATACAGTGCCTGCTGAATGGAGTTGTATTACTGAACTGCTGATCTGAGAATTTGTTGTTATTATATAAACTAGTATATAAATACAAATGGAGCATTTTATTGCCAATACAGCAATGTTATATAGCTTTGGACTAATAGCAGAAAATGGAACATAAAAAAAATAAAAGTTTTAAAATACTTTATCCCATCATTTTTATCTTGCAATATGTTATAGAATATGTTTTAGGGCAAGTAATCACCTTGTAGGCAATGACTTTTTAAGCTTTTTTAATCCTCATAACTTACTTTAATTAGTTTAAAGACAATTTTCTGACCAAATGTTTCATTAGTATAATTGTTAATCGATGAAATGTTTTGTTAGAGATAGATAGAAAGCATAAAATAAAATCAAAAATGCCTACCCTGACCTCCAGAAAGCTCCAATTGCGGCCACAAGGTGTCGCCACGTTCTCCAATCGGAGATCCGATGACGTCAGAGCCCAGGTGGGCACTTTCTGCCTCAAAATACATGTCCTCATAGTCTTCTTCATTCAGTGATCGGTAAGGATCACATGCTTTGTCACACTTCGCAGTCGGTTGTTGCATGTCGTGTGAAATATTGGATCTCGAAGGCCTGACGTCACATATTTTATCAGCTATTTCAAAGTCTAGTTGACCAAATGATAATGCCAATCCCAAATGTGATTCAAAATCGGTAGTGTCAATAACGACCGCTGGGAGCGCCCTGTATATCCCATCTGAACACAAAGCTTCTTCTCCGCCATCTTGCTCGTTAACATAACAGGTCCCAACAGAGGAACATCCTGTTTCTCTAGGGCTCTTTTCTCTCCACCATGATGTCAGAGATTTTAACTTGAATAGAGAAGACGTCCAAGTTGATGTTTTTGTTTGTATGGCGGATGACAACGGTGTGATAAGGTTCCTGTGCATCCATCCACAAAGATAAAGCACATGCATTGCAACAAAGAAACCAAGCAAACATGCTTACACAACATTTAAGTAACATTTCACAGGGGTTATAAAACCCAGATAAAATAAATACTAGTGACTACAAGTTTATAGCATAAGTTACAAACGTACCTAAGTGAGATGTTTTTCCCTGCAAAAACTCCAGTGAAATCTTCTGAGATTGCCTTCCCCCATGTTATATCTTCAGAAACGATTACAGCCATGTTATAATACAGACTAGACTACGCTTTCTATTCTAAAACAAAACAAAATACCTTCAAAAGAAATAATAGATCCACTGTTATTGGTCGACAATGAACGCATCTCGAGGAAAAGTTGATATTGAGCGGCTGCCATGTCATAAAGTTGTTTTCCCCTGTATTATAATGCATATATAAATTGAAGTGCATTATAATTATTGGTAGAATAATAACTTTGGCCGTACGTTGAAGTGTAGAATCGATATTTGACTGATCTTCCAGTCAAACTTGGCCGTGAAGGTGTCAAGAAAAAATGGCGTTCGTCAAAATCAATACGTTTAATGGACGTCCAATCATATCGCTGCATTTCCCTTCGATCTTCTGACACTTTCCCAAAATCAAATACTGCGATTCCCATCTTCCAAGATATCCCCAGGCAAACACTAGAAGATTCATTCTTTTTATCCTGATATATAATAAGAATATTTAAGAAATTATTACTTACTGTAGAAGGAGGCCCAAATACACAATCTCTACTTAACAAGCCGATAATCTGGGAAACTTCAAAATCCCTGTCAGATGTGCTTTAAATGTAATATTTTTTGGTCAAGCTAAAAGATTTGGCCTAAAAAGCAATTACTATTTGCACAATGAAGTATATAGTCAGTTAACGGGAGCATCACTGCCGCGAAATCGACAGAATTTCACGTGGGATGTGCAGTGAAAACAACCCATGAAGCTACCCCCGGCTTCAATTTTTGCTGTCCAAATACTCGCGATTTTAAGTCATAATCTACGAAAAAACTTTTAATAGATGAAAATGTACCACGAGACTGATCTGTATACCAAATTTCAGCTTTCTAGAATGTGTAGAAGTTGGGTAAAAATGAGCTCAAAGTAATTACTGCAAACAAACAATTTCACTTTAACTATGCTTCAACATGCATGTAATTTCAAATTAAGTTATCAAACATTTAATTACAAATACGAGTTAAAAAAAATGTGCGATTTAGAAGAATTGCTGTCCAACAACTACATGTATGCGAGGCAATGCATTTTAGTAGGGACAAGCGCAGTCTCGAAAAACTCGCTACAGTTTTTGTTATTCCTTAGAAAATAATACTCCAATAATAAAAGTATTCAAAATATGCAGGTCTGCATTAGGATCGATTGTGATTTCGCAAATAACTCATTTTCATCAAAATGTTAGTACAGTTACTGCTAGGTGGAACAGGGCTGCTGGAACAGTGGGTCAAGTTAGGCCGAGTTACATAGCAGCGCCGCCTGTAGCCAACGCTGCGCACTAAACCAAGTAGCACACCCTAAAAAGCAACTTACTTGAAGCACCACGTGGAAGTGGTAAGTATAATCTTGGAGAATTTCCGCAGCATACAAGAATGCAGTTTCCGCTTCTTTGTGGCTTTCCCCTTTCCTTCGCCAATGCAGCCAAGAGATGAGATTTTTCTCTTCTGATCCATCCTCGCTTTCCTTCACTTTGGTTACCCATTTGGGAATGTAATGTTCAATTTGGAAATAATCCCCTTTTCTGGTGGCATCTCCGAACTCCGCTTGAAGGGCCATAGAGGCCATTTCAAGAGCAGTGGATAAATCGCAACGGATGCGATCCTCCAACATATCTTGTCGCAGTTGCAGATATAGCAGATGTCTGCTGCTTTCACTCCTGTAAAAAGAGATCCCAAAACATGGACTTTAATAGCGAAATCTTGTATTCCAATATGGTCCCCATATCATATACATGGAAATACATACCGAAGCCATGTCGTTTCCAAGAAGAATTTTATTCGCACATATAAAGTGAAGCTCCTATCGATTATTAGATCCCTCTTCTCACAACTGTTGCTCAACCAACCGGGAGGTGAAATTTTGCACAGTTTTGTCTCGTTTTCTACAAACAGGAACTCGGACCCTGTCCCATATGCAAAAATAATCCAATTACACTTGGACAATTGGGTAAATTTTGCAAGTCTATATGTAGAATATTTATTTACATCAATAATGAATATCCTCGCGGAAGAAATTTTATATTATTTCTCTTTTTATTTAAAGAAATAATTTTCTAAGGTGCATGACATAATTTTAACATTCTTTTAAGGAAATAACCGATATTATTTCACAGTTTTGCAAAATTTTGTCAGATATAACAATCAGCACGAGAGTTGACACTCCACATGTTCAGATTATGACGTATGCTACTCTCAAGACAGGGTGCCATTTGGTTGGTCCAGTCAAAGCCAGTCCACGAATCGTGCAGGTGGAACCCTGTTTAGAGAGTAGCATACGTCATAATCTGAACGCAAGGAGTGTCAACTCTCGTGCCGATTGCTATATGAACCATATACTTTTCCCGCAAACATGAAATACATATTGCGGAAAGAAATTGTCTTCCCGGTTGTTACACATTGAATTTGATTTACTACCATGCGAGTGACACAAATTGGAGAACAATAATTACTAATAAGGTTATTAAACAAGATACGATATTATATGTGTACTTCACTGAAAGACAGGTACTGAATGGGATTTGCTCTTGTTTTGAGTTAAGAAAATCCCATATTTGAAAAATAACATTGCCATGGCAATTATTTTTCACGTAACATATACTACATTTCAAGAATATTTGTAATTTAATATCCATGGTATACTTGAAATTCGTTTTGAATTGTACCTTTCAATTGAGCCAATCCGAAGAGGTAGCTTTCAGAAGGAATTTCTTGATCGATCACAACTTGAAAAATATCTTTGGCCAGGATGGTTTCCGGATTGCAAAGCACATTCAACTTTCGTCCCGTCAAAAGCACAACTGTAATATGTTTTCTGCCAGCCTATATGAAATGTTATATAAATAGCATATTGCAATAAAACATTTCCGGATTTACTGTCGTTTCATGGTATCAAAATACGGTATATACAGATTGTGGTAAATTACATTACCATTTGGTTGTGAACTAAATTGATAGGGATGATAGGCTCAGAACTGCATGCAATGAATTCCGGTTCAACAAAAATGTCCTGTATATATGAGAACAGCAATAATAAAAAATGCCATATACTACACAGAATAACAAGAATGTTTTATATATAGCATACTGATTTTTCATAGGAAAATGGTTTTCCATCCTGGGAAGTGCATTTACTGGTCAATCCTTCTTTCGTTTCTGCTCTATATATTGATTTTGAGCAAGACATTTTGCCATGAATTATGAATTTATTTCCTTATTATTGTTTTACACTTACTGAATGTTAAACATGACAGGAGTCTGTTTTATGTTATTCCACAGAGCTAAATTTGTAGTTCGCCGCCATCTTGATCGGCATTTTCGTTTTTGACTTAAACCTATACAAATGAAATTGTTCTACAAAATTTTACAATTTGTTTTCCTTAAATAAAAAGTCACCACATTGCACTGTATCCATTAAAAGTTTTAGTTATTTCTAATTAGAATTAGCATTTATGAAAACAACAAACTTGAGATTATTGTATACAGTAATTAAAATTAATCAGTAACAAGGGAAATTACCTGTGTTCATTATCCCACAACCAAATTCAGTACTGAGGTAATAAGAATATTACCAGAAGTTGTTTGCACTGTGCCAATGTACAGAAATCCAACTTTTACGATCCGTTTTTGATGTCTTCCCAATAACTTCCCTCTAATTGGATGAAATTGACCGTCTTTGTGTTCAGCTTCACCAAGCTTGACCAGCAATGTAATCCAAATGTCTCTGCTCTTGTTTTATGGTCTCTATTTTATAACCTCCAGACGGAACAAAGACAGAATCCCAAAGTATACATTACAGAAAACTAGTGGAAGCAATTTGTGAACAAGAATATTAGTAAACAGTTTTTATACAGTCTAACAGTAATAACATTTGCAGACATTGAAATATAATAAAATATGAACTGCAAAATTGGAAATTCTTACATTTTTAATAACAGCATTACTTTGATAAATAATAATAATTCACATTTCATTATGTTTTTATCACTTTCAAAGTCTATAATGATATCGGTTAGAAATCTCAAGATTTGTTAACAAAAGCCATTGTTTTTAGAGGCTACTAAACTCTCACATTTCCTAATTTTTATGCATTTGTTTACTAAACCTAATACAGTACAAATTAATTAATACAACATCCGTATATTATCACTGAATCCTAATCTATAAAACATCAAAAACATTACCTTAGAAATTCCTGCAATTATTAAACCTTCAGAACTTTAGCACAAAATTAGATGTAACTTGCTACATGATCATTTTCATTTATGTGGCTGGCAGAGCTTAAACAATACAATCGCATTGCATGCTTGGTAGTTTTTACATTGTCAGCATTATTTTAATTTGGGCCGTTGACCCCTGGAAATTATCACTTTCACTTAAGAATTGCGCAATGTCAAGTATTAACTTGTCATTGCGCAATTCCATATAATAATAATAATATTAATAATAATAATAAAAAAAACAGATTGTTTCTATATAAACAATTGTGGTTTTAATAAAAATGTATATCAATCTTCAGCATCAACATGTTGGCCTGTGCATGCACAACTCTGAAAACATAGCCTTTAAATTCAAAACATCTTTCTCTTCTCACCACGCAGCAGCAAATCATAAAAGATCTATGCATGAAATCCATTGAATGTACATGCTGAATACAAAATCAGCTGACGTGAAATGAATTTGAATACACTATATGTACTTTCCCTGATTTCCCAAAAGGCGTCTTTTCAAAATGTGGAATGAAAAAATAAACTTACTTGCATTTGCTTGGTGTTATCCTAAATAACCTGTAAATATTGAACACTTTCGCCTTGCTTTAGCAGACTGGAATTTCAAAATGTCGGTCTTCTACTTTGCTTCTGCCATTCATGCATGATTATGGTCAAATGTTTCCATGCCATGAGTAGATATCCAGCAAAGGCCACCAGAACAACTATGAACAAACACAACTTGGGCAACCGACCCATTATTACCCTAGTAGTACAAAGTACCTATTAATACTACGGTTGCCAAGCAAGTTGGAATCAGTTGGTATTAGCCGTTATTACCCCTGAAGGGTCACCCTTCAAATCCTATTACATAACCCAACTGTCTCATTTCATATTCTCCTCATTTGGACCCTGAAGCGCATGGAAGCACAAGAGTCTTTGTTCCCAACAATAATGAGATTAGGCTTAGCTGACACGTGGGCTGACAAAAAATACATCAGTAGGGCTTTATTGACGATCAATATCCCAACAAATTATACAGGTACCGTGATGTGTGCACGTGTTTCCATAATCTAGTTAAAAATTACAAGCAATTAATGTCGTGGGAAGCCCTATAGGTACAGTGACAAAAAACAACGGATTTTTTGCTTCACATTTATCTTCAACATCTTTCGTCACATTTGCACCGGAATGTTGCACTTGCTTAATTTGATTGATTAATAGTATTAATACGGTGATTATCAGCAAAACCCAAGCGTTCCATATTATAAACTACACACATGTACATGGTAAGGTACGAGTCAAATTAAATCCATACAAATTTACTCGGCAATTGGGGCCATAATTATATTTTATGAATTATTTTATCCCAGAATTTATAATTTTTCAAATCTGTTATTCAATCGCTAAAAATCAGTGTTCGATATTAAAAGTGAACTGACATTGTTTTGTAAGGTATCCAAAAATTTCAACTACATAAAGCAAAACTATGAATAAATTTAATGTGTTGCATGAGATCAGGCTGAAAGTGTAGCAAGATAAGCTTATACTAATGTAACTTAGAAATTATCCTAAATCTTGCATTCATTTCAGCGTAACACATGTACTGTATTTAAAGTTGATATAACTATATATCTTCAACCCTGCTTTGGAAGCAGTATATACAGAGATCAATACATGGAAATGAGTAATATCAAGAGGTAATATAAAGTTAGGCTATCACCAACTTAATTCGTCAAACATTCAACCCACATATTCAAAAATAAACTTTGTACAAATTAAAATGCTGTAATTTAATCTCAGATAAAGTAATTAATGAAGAAAATTATCCATATATTCTCATTAAAAGATAGTACAGGGTGGGGACACAGGAACCAAGTGTTTTTGAATTGGCTAGCACTCCGCCAATCAGAAAGGGAGGGCCGAGATGCAGGTGACAATCTATTCCTCGGTTCACAGCATTTCACTTCCAGTTGCCATCCAGTTGCCACCATGGCCCCATGGAGTCTACTGTCCTTTCAAAGAAAGAATGAGTCAGGATGGTGTCAAGAATCCGTTTTGAAGGGGTGCACGGTTGCAGGTGTGCAGGCTATCCCAGGCAATGACGGCCACACGCTGCAACCTTGCACCGCTTCAAAACAGTTTTTTGGCATCGTCCCCGGCTCAATCTTTCTTTGAAAGGACAGTAGAACACAGATTATTTCAAAAACGGCAAAACCTCTGCTGAACTGTTGTCCCCGACTCGCCACTTTCCGCAAAACAATCACATGCGAACATGCCAAGTTTTGGACTCCGTGGGGTCAGGTTGACAACTGGATGGCAACTGAAACTGAAATGCTATGAGCTGAGGAATGGATTGCCATCTGCTTCTCGACCCTCCCTTTCTTATTGGCCGAGTACTAGCCAATCCAAATACACTTGGTTCCCGCGTCCCACCCTGTATAATTATTCTTGATAATTCCATTCAGTCCGAAACAAGTACATATTTACAAATACATTGAAAACTATATATGATATTTTCTCAAATACTAAAACAGCTGTTTTATACATATGTAAAACGAAGACTTCAATCATGATATATTAAAAAATACTTTCTTCTTTTTACAACACTTTATATTATCTCTTGTAAATGTAAAATGTACGTAGGCTATTCGGAAAGTATTAGTCGCTTTTTGTTTTAAAATACAAAGCTGTTGCAATATCAAATGTTAACTATCATAATGCTTACTGTGCATATAAAAGTACCGCTTACATTTATTGCCTTACAATTGAAATGGTTTCTTGGCCTTAGGAAAAATAACGTCCATAAAAGATCGTGTCATAGGTACGAACAGTGTATTGACTGCAATTCCGATGTGACTCCCGCATTTTGTGCATTTTTGTCTGTCGTTCAATAAATCAATTCCTAAGGACAATAAAATGTTGTGCCCTTTACTGTAAATTAATATAAAAAAAACAGCATAAAATGCACGTTAAACATTTTGTTAATTAACATTTTGCAATACAACAGCCTTGTATTTTTCAATAAAAAACAGCTAATACTTTCCGGATAGCTCACATATGTAGGCCCATATGAAAGAAAGTTTAAATTTAAATGTATAGCATGTCATGCATCTATATAAATTTTTGCGCACAATAAATAGAACATTGTCATATATAAAATCCATAATTTTTTTTTTCGTTTAAAACGAAATTTTGAAAAATCTTGTTTCAAGATGGCAGCGATTATTATACAATTATTTGGCCATGTAATTTCAAAAACACATTGCCATATTTGTTTACATTAAAGTATTGAAAATCCATGGTATGAAGAAAAATATGTGGTGATCAGCATTTTATACATACCTTATATGTATCTCTTTCTATACAGGGTGACTGAAAAGTCTGAAACTTTCAGCAATAACTTTTTAGGCAGAACACAGCATGCAATTGACCCTTTTCAGTGTTCTGCCATTGGCTGGAAAAACGTTTGAAAATGGCGTCATTAGCGATAAAACTTGTTTTCAGCCAATCACATTGAAGGTTTTGCCTCACTCACTACAGCCTCTATCTTGGCAATGGGAGGTGCTTACTGAAAAGGGTCAATTGGTTTCAAAATGTTCGTAAATTTCTGGCCACTTTATGAAGTGCAAAAATATCTCTGAAAGTAACATTTTGTACCTTCAAACGACTAACTGGAACTGTTACTTTATTTAGCTGGGTTAAAAAGTTTGAACCCCTGACTTTGAACATTTTGGTATTGGAAAACGCACAAATGATTTCCTATTTGTGCGATTACTTTTGTGATACGTATGGGGCATAAATAGTTATTAACGAAACTTTCAGACTTGTCATCCACCCTATATATGTATATGCTGGTGTAATCACAGTGAGTGCAATCAGACTCTTTCACTGCACAGTTCAGCCGCAGGAGAAATTCTGGACGTTGGTGTATCAGCACTTTCAAATTTCAAATACAATGCTCTTCCAACCACTGGGGCAGTTGCTGTATTAGGGGTGAAATATCCACCCACTTTCGGCTTTATGTGCCGGTTGTTCATCTCCATCTGCACAATCTTCATGAACTCAATCTGGGCAGCAAGTTTCTGGATTTCTTCCTGCCATTATACAACAGCAACAATATTGGATCAACAAGCGTAAAGATTTTGTTTTTGAAACCAGCAAAGTTTAATTTTAAAATTGAATATATTGCATGGGGAAATCAAAACCAGATTATATTAAAAAAAAAAAACAGGTTCAATCTGTTTCGATCATGGGACAATACACTTAAAATCAGTAACATCAGCACAAAAATTGCAGCAAATGTTCCGGCCATGACTTTATTGATTTTTTCAATATATCAAAGATATTGATAATCAATTCAGCGAAAGCATTCAATGTTAGGGTGGAAACTAGGTGTTGATTTTACTGATTTTGTCCACCGGAACAAATACATTGTATATAAAATTCTGCATTAAAATTTAAGGCTTCTCATTTTCAAAATAAAAGTTATTACAGACGAAATATGTACAACTCTGACCGAAAGTACTGTCGCATTTTGCTATCCTGCAGCACACGATAAGCGGCAATACTTTTGGCCACAATTGTATACCTATTAGACAGCCATTTGCGGAAATAAGATAAATGACACGATATAATAATGGGTAATAACAGTGTATACCTACAATTTGTCTTTTGGTTATTGACAACTATAATATTTCCAATCACGTTTAATGTTTGTGGCTCACACTACTACCCCACCAAATATTGATGATAGATGTAAAGGTCAACTCATTAATCAAAAACTCCTTGTCATTGTTGTTTGTACCGTTTGTTTAAAAAAATAGCCAGAGAATTGATCGATTCTGAGGCCACTTAATTGCATACAGGCTTTGCGCAAGTCACAAAGTTTACGCTTGAAAAACCCGATACTAAATAATTAATTCAAATTAAATGTAGGGGCTATACCAAAAATAAACATGCTTTTCAATACTACAATTGGGCTTTAAAATTGGATCAGTATATGACTAGTGCTTAAAATATAAGATCAAGTTTTGATATGAAAGGTTGCATGAAAGATTTTGCAATTATGATCAATATCATGCATTTTTAATGCAGATGACAGGAATGCAAACATCAAGTATACTTTGGGGAAATGAGATTATTACGATATCATATACGTAGCTATTTCATGTCGATTTTTAATATAAAAGTGCCGACATGTTTCGGTTGTTACACACTGCCATCAAATATTTCCAATATAGACAACAGTGCTGAACCAGTTTAGGTCGCATGCCTTAACATAGTAGTTTATTTGTTAATAATATACTGTATATAGCATATTTACAAGTCACATTTTGCATATTGAATTCATGCATCACAAAAATAATCAATACATTTTCAGCTATGTTCATCAATCAATATTAAATTTTGTATTGTTTTTGAGTGACCACAATATTGGTGGGCCTTATAGGGGAACCACTACCACCCTGTTGGTCCAATATCATTTGTAGATTTGTTTTGTTGTTTTTTTTTTTTAAATAGTAATTTAGCTTAATTTGTGACCTACAGTGGGGCGCAAGGAAGAAAGTACTTGGAGCTCCGCCCACATGAGAGTGAAAAAATAGACACGGTCCAAATAAAGGGGTGTTCTGGTTGATAGGGGATGCATCTGTTATGAGGGTCACCCACTTGCATCGCTTCCCAACACCCTCACAACATGTGCACTCCACCAACCAGAACACCCCTTTTTTGGACCTAGCCCGGATTTACACCCTCATGTGGGCGGAGCTCCAAGTACCTTCTTCCTTGCACCCCACTGTACACCTTTTCGGCAATAGGAAAATTTGCATTACCTTCAATTCCTCATTTTGCTGGAAGAGATCAGTGGCTTCTTCATGTACTAATCCAATACCGTTGAGGGAGAATGAAGCTGTGACACCACGTGCCCTGGCCCTGCTATCGTACACATCACCCTGGCCTCTAATCACCCTGTAAAACTGGCGTTAACCCACCAAATTTCATACATGGCAAGGATCATTTGGTGCTCGTCATACGTCTCATTTGACACAACAAAAGCTTTATTACTTTCGGTCCGAACACAACTATCACTGTAACCGTGGTGCTCAGTTGAGTCCGGATGAAGCCGAATAGGTACTTTAAATCCGGTGGAGCCCACGGAAAAATCAATAAACTGCAAACATCAAATTCATTTATTTATTTACAATTCTGTCTACATGTAGACATGTAGACAGAATAAACGAGGGTCACTCCAAAAATAATGCCCCATAATTTTTTAAGACAGATAATTTGTATCAAACATGGCTGATTGTTTTACAGGTGATTGATGCATCTTTTAACTGCTTTATGTGGAAAAATTACACTCTGTTGTGGAAAAACGCATCAATAAACTGTAAAAAATCAGCCATGTTTTGATAAAAATTAACTGTTTTAAAAAATATGGGGCATTATTTTTTGAGTAACCTTCGTAGATTTAACTTGGGATTGCTTACGTAATCAAACAAACTACAGCAATAACATATGGTAAACATAAAACTACGTGAATGATGTCAAAATTTAAACAGATCATTCACAGTTATTTGCGATATTGCATGAAACTTGGAAAAACTGGGTTTTCTCCATGTAAGGGTGATTATAAGCAAGGGCCAAATGTGTCAATCAAATTGGCCATGATCATATTTAACCCTGCCATTACTTTTAAAACAATAGTTACTCGACACCACAGATTCCTAAATTATAGTTTACAGAATTTATGAAACTGATTGACTTACTGGATGGCAACCATGATTATGTTGACGATGGAGATGTTGTATATAGCGTAGCTGATGTGTCTGGCTTCATTGAAGAGAGATTCAGCATTTCTGACACTGTAACAAACTCGAATTCCCCACAGAAGGAACAAAACTTCTCCTGCAAGTACAATTTGAGATCAATGAGAATCAGGTTTTGGGGAATTTATTTATTTATAAGTAGACTTGTAACTTACCTATGCCAAGACTGTGGTCCCACCAATCGTAAGTGCACTGCTTGAACTTCAAGTCGTAAGAATCTTTAATGTATATGGCTTGTGGAGGGGAAGAAACTGTCCACGTGCTCAGGTAAATCACCATTACAAGTAAAATGGGAAATAACCAGTGAAGAAGCTGTTTGTCAGTCAGTTTAATCTTGTGTGCCGACTTTACTCGGTAAGTTAACGACACCCTAAAAACACCAAAGTGTAATTTGAACACATAGTAAACCTTAATATATGACCGACCATTAATAAGAAAATATTTAATCAGTCTGAGACATAATTAAATTCTAAGTGAAACATTCAAGTCATGCAAATGGAGGCTTTTAAAGAGACATGTCTCTTTTGTGGCATTTCTTATAATATGTCTAACAATAAAATAAAGTCAAATATAGCAGATGCTCATCTCAAATGACTATTGAGGGATTGACCACTATAGACTGCAATAAAGAAGACGACCTGAAAGACATTTTAGTGTCTCAACATAAGATGCTGCAGTTACACTTCTATAAAATGTATAGGGTAGCTCGCATTCCGATGAAAATAAAAGACACCATTTGTCGATTTATACAGAAACTATTTTAGGAAAAAATATCATATGTTACCTCCAAGTTTTAAGTAAAAGTGCACTATACGTGACGCAGAATCCGAGATGTCTCGTCCACTTTGTAGCCACGCAACTGTAAGTGTCAAGTACTGGGAAAATGGCCGCCATCTATACAAACCAATCATAGAAAGGACATGCAAATACGATTTTCTAATCAATGTTGCAAATTTCTACGTGTCCAGGTTTTTTGGCTTACCTCGCTGTACATCATCACGCAACCCAGGAGAGTAGTGCAAAGAAATATTGGACTGGCAACTCTGATCACCTATTTTTCAGTTGATATATTTCAATGAAATCCAATTAACATCTTAAAGGTGAACTGACAGGACGGTAAAAGTGGACTATGACCAACCCTGCCATTGGGTAAATTGGGACTACTTGCCAAATTGTCTGTCCATGATTGGCCACAAAAGGGTAAAGTTCAGAGTTCACTTACCGCCCTGTCAGTTCACCTTTAATTTGAAACTAATCATAAATTGTATCTGAATCCAAAAAGCATGTATAATTAACTTAGGAAACTTTAGGGATTAAAAAAGATTCAAAATTGCTTAATCACACTTTTTTAATGGGCACACTTCATTTATTTAATATCTAATCTTCAATTGTACTAAATTAAAAACTTAACCAGTTATTCTATGCAGTACTCACTTTCAATTTCCTATAGTTGTATACATATCCCATAAGTAGAAGAGTCAACATAATGCAGATGACGGATATGACTAGGAGAGATATTCTGCTTGAATAACGAAAACCGTGCGAAGTTATTATATTAGAATGATTTATATCAGTAGGTTTTATAAATCGAAAAACTTTGGAGCAGAAAAATGGAAACCTGAAAGCCCAGTTGTATTCCGACAGACATGGAGAGTCATCTTCACATACATCACAACCAGGTGCACATTTCCGACAAATGTAAAGCCAATCATATCCTGCACTGCTGTTCATCATATTTAATCCCAATATTAGTTATTGATCGAAACACTTAAAAAATGGGCGATTCGTAAATTATGTCGCGCAATCTGCTACAATTGTACATATATAGCATAGCTTCTGGCACACCAAATCAAATTACCTAGAGTTAAGTAATTAACCATATTTGAAACCTGGCAGAGCACCGTTACTATAAAAGAGGCCTAAGGGATAAAGAGGTGCATGGTCATGAACAGGTAACTAGGCTCTCCGATTGACTGTGCAACTTTGCCTAAACAAATATGCAAACAAGTAATTAAAGCCGTAGGGAAGTAACACCTTATAACGTAGATATGCCATGCAGGCTGTGAGGGATACATATACAGGGTGAGTCACCTAACACTGACCCGCTCAATAGCTCAAATTATGTGCAGTACAGGTGAATTATGGTTATGTGCACGAATAGTGCTTGACCTTGAACTGTCCTGGTGGTGCCTTTAACATTTCAATGACATTGCATTCCTATCTTTGATACCGTGGCAGGTAGAGGCCATCACAAACTATTGAGCAGGTCAGTGTTAGGCGACTCACCCTGTATATAGGTTGTGGTGGTTTCAGCGAAACTACGGTTCCATTACAACAGCGGATCTTAGTGGACCATATGCTGTTCCAAAACCTACTATGTACAGTCATGCATCTGTCCAATAGAGTATGTGCAAAATACGGTGCTTTTACGCAAGGATTTTTAATTGAAACTGCTCCTCAGCTGTTCAAGTTTGTGCATCTACTAAGCACACACTAAGAACACACTGGTTATGCATCATAGCAATTATACTCATTTGCAATTTTCAGATCGGAGATTAAAAACCGCAATTTAACGGAAGTGGCATAATGACTTTGGGCAGAATATGCCGATAACAGAATGTTGGGCGCAAGGCAGACAAAGTTTGCTTTTGGGAAGCAAATCTTGGGAGACTCAATTGATCGTCACGAGATGCCTGCAGGGGTGCACATCAAACAGATTGCGTGACATGATCGACGGAGCACCTTATGGGACAAAGCAGTTTTATCGATCACCTGTTCAAGAGGTGTTTCTCTCTCCAAGCCACTTCGACTAAGGTGCCGTTAAAAACTCTACTCGCCGTGGTTGGGTAGGAACCGTCGCTGCAGTGACATTTGTAAGAACCTCTCGTCCAGCCACCTCCAGGGGAAAACACGCACTGGTGGCGTGAGAAAAAACGTAGTGCAGCTAAAACATGTTGCCAGGAGACTTGTAGTCTCGCTGTTAGTTACCGGCGATTGAGAGCCGAGTGATAGGCTACCTGACTCGTAGCCCGGTGACACTTGTGCGAACCGGAAAAAGCCACAATTTGCGAGTCTGGAATGACGTCACCATCTCCTCCAGCCTTGTCCAGGTTCGCCATGTCGCACTGGTTGATGTCCAGGTGCGAGATGTCGATGTCCAAGTCAAACACGCTCCGGGAACTAGTTATGTACCAACGGTCATATGATCCCAGAAAATTAATTCAAGTAGAGTGCAAATTCAAGAAAGTAAAATTTATATTTAATTTAGTTCTTATATCACTAATGAAGGCAGTGACAGCTGAAATATTAATGTTTTTGCTCAAACTTAAGAAAGGAATAAGTAAACACATTAAGATGCCTGAACTAGATAAACTCAATTTTCCTTACAAATACAGTGTACTCACAAAGCCTAAAATAATCTAAATGGTTAGGTGGAAATAATATGGGAGTGGGGCCCTCATAGAGCTATGGCTCCTCCTCCTAACCATTCACTTCATAAGATATAGGAGCATTTGATTTGAAACAAACCTGCACAAGTAGCTCTTGAGGCTATGCGTATAAATTTTGGTCAAATTTTTACCCACCAGGTTGTGACTTTATGACAGAATTGAGCAGAGGAGGGTGTAACAGACAGTCCAATGTTCATTGGCCATGTGGATTTTGTTTGTCTTCCCAATCACCTACGTGAGGCCTGCCGGACAAGTTCTGTTTTACCCAATTTAGACTCGATAATTGTACATGGTCCCCCTGCAGAGAGCAGCGAGTGACCATAGCAACAACATGCCACCTGCTATCGAGTGACTGGCAATCAATTCTCAACGTTACTGATGGCCAAATTGAAATTCATTTCAAGGGCAATTTGCAACTCCACAAAACTAAAAAATCAATTGTAATGATTTGTCAACTTTGTTATTAGCCACCATGCTAAACAATTCGAAACCAGGGTAACGAATTCGTAACAAGGAAACGATTACTGTAAATAAGTAATTTAATTGTAACTGCTGTCACTGCTTTCAAATTCCTGCTAAGAAATTACCAGGTTAGAATTACAAAGTTGCAGAGTATGTTCAGATTAGTGAAACTGTAATGTTACAGAGATTCCAGGATACAAAATGCACCATTGTTTTAAAATCACCACGTACTACATTGCAGCCCATGTGTGTGATGCAGTGAAACCCCCGCAAAAAGCTCCCCCTTCATAATAATCTAAAACGAAAACAGCTGTAAGGCATTTCACGCATTGGTTCACTTTGTATCCTGGAACGATATAAGTTTAAGAGTTTATTTTCACTGAAATGAACATGCTCTACCACTTTGCAATTGCAACTTGTACTCTATCGCCAACAAGGAAACATATATTTTGAATAACCGTGACCCCGAGGTCCACGCTCACATTTGTTGTGTCCAACGAATTCCCCACCTGTTATTTTCTATCTAACTCTTATCAACGGTTTTCACATACTGTTATGTAATTTATGGTCAGCCTCTTTCTTACAATAAGAACCTTATCATGTCGGTTAATTGGTACAATGGAGTGCAAGTGGTACTGCCTACCTGCCGTTGTGCTTGATATTCCTGTGTCCATTTGAGTGACCTTCATCATCGACGAGTACTGAGTAAGTGAGCAACCACTTCCGGTGCTCGCAGGAATAATACGGAAATGTCCATTTACCCGGAGTCGATGCACTTCCGATTGGTGTCCTACTCAAAGGTGACGGTGCAAACTCCTCACTTGGCAACTGTCCGGTAACAATGCACCATCAGCACCAAAGCACATTGCTTCAACTGGCTCGAAATTCTCAAAAGTCTAGCAAGAAACACACCATATGATGTGCACAACTTGTACAACTAAATAGAAGCTGATCCAAGCCACCAAAGATGTACACACGTTACTCTATAGGACACAGTTAATGTTTGCAATTTTGCTAGTTACTATAGATCATTTGCATTTGCCTTGCTGGACTTTTCAGAATTCCTTATGTTGTTACTGACATGGTCAGGGGGTGCCTCCATGTTCCGGCTGAAATCGGGTGGTGTTCCTATCCATCCGGAGTTTTCAGACTCGACCCAAGGGAAGTTAGGTGGGATGTGTGCAGGTTGATCCCGTACAATCTTTACGTTCTGGGAGTTATTTACTTCACTTGCACCATTTAACCCGTTGGTAATAGGTCGACCTCTATAGGCTGCTGTCACACGATGATGGGGCCCTGAATGGAACACTTTAGCCCCATATACTTCTTGGTCCGTGAGAAGTATAGATTTGAGGAGGTCGCTCACCACTGGTAACAACAGCAACAAATTCAATAAATTAATATATGCAGGTATAAATATATAGTAGTATATTAATTTCATTGAAACCGAAAACCTATAGAATATACCCTTTAAAATAATAAAGAGGTGATGAAAATGTGTCTACATTTCTTATTAACTTTTAAGGAAAGTTCATTGTGGCAGAAAGAGTTGCATTATGAAAGCGTCAGCAAAATTTTAAATTCTCTTCATGTTGGTTGCAAGGCTCACTGTGCAGCTGTCTACAGGGATTTTGTGAAGATATCAAGTTTTTCAAGTGCTTTCAAAAGTCTAGAGAATGCCGTCACGTGCTGCAAGATGAAGATAGAAGTGGTCACCCATCAACATCACGAGCGAAAAAAAATTCAAGCTAGCCGGATAAAAAACGTATAGCCACATGTTAAAGGTGAAGTGACAATATAGTCATTGTATCTGCACTGGGCATATAGTACTATAGACAAAACGGGGTAAATAAAATTTGACAGGAGACGGTTAGCATTTCATGTGATTTAAATCCTAACATCATTTAGAGGTGTAACTAACAGCACTTGCATGGTTAATAAGTGAAAGAATTAATAGATCAAAAGACGATATTTATTTGCGATTTTGTTTGTTTCTGTGCGGTTCGCAGAAACTTTGTAAATAATTCACAATTAATATTTGTTTTGCAATTTCAGCTGCAGTACGGAACCTTTTATACATTTTCTAGACTACATAATCTACATCACAGGAAGTTTCTGCATGTTATTCCACCCAGCACTGTGAAAACGGATTTTTGATATCTTTAATAGTTTTTGAGTTATGAGTGAAAACGCGTTTTCATTGGCCACATATGTGCATATTATCAATTTGTTAGCAGTTGTTGGGCTGGCCGCCAGGTGGCGCTGCTGTATTGTTAAAATGGTCAATTACTGAGGAACGGAAAGCAAGTCAAGTAAGTTGTAAAAGATGCATTATATATGTAAATAGGTATATATGTAGTAGTATGTATTATGTATGTATGCTCATTTTATTTAGTCGAGTCGAATGAAACCCCAATCAGATACTACGAATTGCTAATCAGACATGATTTACATGTATGCTTTCACGGTTGCATCGTTCTGCTTCAAAAGCAAATTATAAGATTATGGTAAATACAAAATTTAAAATGATATCCTGTAGCAAAAGCATAAATCATATCAAAAATATAGTATTTTAACTTTAAGCAATTCAGTGTTTACTTGCTCACTATTGGCTGCAGACTTTCTTCAAAGAACGCCGCTAGCAAAGTAAACCACGCCTACTCAATTGATTTGTCAGAAATATTTTAGAACGATATTTTATGTTCTACAAATATGACAAACTCGAGATCTTATGCAATTCGAACCTGAACATTATTTTCTTTATTACAGCTAATTTATGTTCCAAAATGTTATAAGTAATATCTTTGGTGATTTTCTATTTACAACGCAATATTACACATATATAAACATGCACCTTATGTACAATAATTTCATTGTTACTTACATTTGGCATCCCTGGAACCGATGATGCTTAGAAAAGTTACTAGAAGATCGGCTTTTCTTCTGATTGCTTCGAAACGTCTTGTCCTAAGTACGACATTTGTTGGCACTAACTGTAATCTCTCAGGTGATGAACAAAACCTTTGGCCCTGGGTGTGTCCAACATCATCTATTAAGTCCAGCATCGATTCCACCGACTCCTGGGAACCCAGGTTTTCACTCTCCACGCTCCTCTTGCCATTGCTATTCCAAGTCCTGTATCTGCTCCATGTGGAACAGACGCAAGGTGTCACAATCAATGTCAGAACCACACACGGAATCCAGTTGGAAAGTTGCGCCATCGCACACTGCAAATATGCAAATAAAGCAATGATGAAATAATGCAAGAAACCCTGAGGCGAACGTTGCCATGGCAGAGCTTTAATAATAACATGTGTCGCATTGTGTGCATATTGATTTGCAATTTTGATTGACCTGCAGCGAAATGTGCCAACAGCAACTGGTATACATATTTTCCATGTACTTACTTATACAGTGATGCATATGCGTTTCCATGGAGTTTCAGGAATGAATTGAGGGTGTCAACAACACTTGCAATAAGTGATTGAGCAGTGAAGCCAACTGTCATCTCATTCATGAAGTATGGAACACGGATTTGCGGGAGGCATTTGTCTTAATCCAGGGATACATTATCAATTTTTACACAGTTCTTAAACCGAAATCTTGTTCAATTATAGCTTTGAACTGTAACACGTTTTCTTAACAAATAAAAGTTTAATTGGCTTCCCCTCAACACTCAAATTGCGGTTTCACAAGTTCCATATGGATTAGCACTTTGCGCCCAATAATCTAAATCAACATGAAATATGCTAATACAGGAATGGGCTACAGCTTTCAAATTGGAACTACTATAATCTATTTCACCCCAACCAACCAATCCAACAAAATTTTGATCGGCAGGCAACTAACTGTATATGCAGTTAACACTTTGCAGATATGCTTGCAAACAAATTTTTTAATGTGATATTCTGACTAATAAACTGATGCTCTACAACTTTCCACATTTAAGGCTGGGTCGAATGACGTCATAAGGGGGGACTCTATACTGTAGTGGGCACCAGAGTTGAGGGTCGACGTGTCACATACCACAGTTAGATGCAAATGTACTCTCTAAACAGGGTATACCATAGCTGCAGCAATTATGTGATTATAGAATGGCTGGAGGTTCCTCCAGTCAGGTGGTACCCTGTTTAGAGAGTACATCTGCATCTAACCGTGACTCATCGACCCTCAACTCTGGTGCCCACTATACTGTAGTTGCAGGCAGCTTTGTAAAGCGACCATAAATGCTGATGGCGTTTTGAAATTGTAGGTAATACTTTTGATCCACCCTGTATACGTACTAGCTCAATATCTCTTTACATTTTTTCAAAATGGAAATAATGCAGTTATACCTTAAAAAGCTATGTTCAATACCACGTGACATCACAAAGGGAAGCACCATGTGAACTTCCTATATCATTATATATGCATAGGTAATCATATCCGGTAATATCGAATATTTCATGATATAGCAAATATATGTTCATGCGTTTGGAACATGTGTACATACCCGGATACAAGAGTCGTATTGTGTCACATGACTGCTTTCATCTTGGATTTAGACACGAGTTGTTACACTATATACACAATAATGAGATTTTGGATTTTGAAACTTAATGAGCTCCACAATTGATTTTCCCCTCGAAATTACTCGGTATAAGGCCTGCAAGTGCATACAGTAACGATATTAAAAAGCGATCGTTCATAAAATCGATCATCTTTTTGAAAAAAAATGGTCGACAGAGCTCAAAGTTCAGAGTTCGTTATTGATCCTCTTTCGGAGAACCATAAATCACCACGAATATATGGCAGATGACGTTGGGAAATTCCTCATCCATCGCCACACATGTCTCAAATTTACATACAGCTGAATTTTTCTATAGGGCTTTCGTTATTCAATTGGATGATCGTAGAGATACCTTCCAATAAATCCTTAAGAAACCTTGCGCTGTCATGCATTTAGTTTAGACGATATATACGCCTACCAAATCGTAAACATAACCACGGGATATATACGAACTATACACACATTTTCACTGTCCGCATTGAAACCGATTCTAGCAAAGTAGATTTCCTGTTGCGGAAAGATAAAAATGTCAGTTTTCGACTCTGCCTATATATCGACTTTGCAGTTCAGTCAACTGTGTGTAATGCTTTTCATACAGTTGAATGCATGCAAATATGCGCAGTATGTATAAATATGCGATTGCAGAAACGAATTTGTGTAAACAAAGCATTCCAGTGTGTGACAAGGTTAGTTATCGCCCTTATTAAAATATAGAAATAATGCATACTATACTTCAATGTCAACAACTATAATATATAGTATACTCACGAAGATTAATTTTATTTTGTCAGCTGCACATATATTTTTTTATATCAGCTGTTAGCCTAAAAGATGTGGCCTAAACTAGCAGCCATCATCCTATTCTAGGGCATAACAGTTAGAAAATGAGCATTGCAAAGTAGGTTTATTTTGATAATGTATTAACAAAGAGTTAAGGGAAGAAATGCGCATGTTCACCATTTGCACTTTGCAATGCAATACAATGTAATAAAGTATATTGCCAGGCAACAACATGTTAATGGCCCATCATGGCTATACCCCTATTAATAAAATTTAGGAAATTATCCTCAGAAACCTGAGACAGAGACAATGAGCATGTGATTTGCCCATCTTGTATTCTACGTCTACTGAATGCAATCTCACAAACATTTCATCAAAATCTAACATATTACAGTGCACGTATTTGCATGCAAATTAATTAACCTAATAAATGAGGCTCTTAATAAACTCGAATATAATCCTCTTTCAATTATCGATTGAAGTCATTTTCCATTCGCATATACTGACAAATTTGTACAATATCGATTAAAAACTGAGTTATACAGCATTTATTTTAGGGTTTACATCATTGCAAGACTGTTTTTCTCAAATAAATTACTATTTCAGTGTTTTAATCTCATAATAATCTTAGCTAAATACACAACTGGGTGTGTTTGGAAGCAGAGGTCTACACTTATACAACAACAGAGAAAATTGTGGTTTAAATTGATGCATAGCTGACAAATGCTGATCATTTCACATTTTGCTGCAACATTTGGCTCGAGAGCCAATACAGGGTTATTATAGGTACTATAAAATCACTATACATTTCTTAGTAAACGTGGTTTATTGCACAGTCTATATATGCAATATTCTCTGAAACATGCTGTAACTCAATATTACCAGCACATCCTGAATAACTTCACTCAACATATAGCTGCACATGCATGGTGTAATCTCAGCAACGGATTACACGTAATCCGTTGTTTCCATTGGTCAATGTTGCGTGTGGATCTTCACTTAGTACACTTTAATTATATACTTGATAAATCCCTGGGATGCGCTCTTCAAGCGCTTAACTCGAAATTTTGCCCCATCTTCAACGGTTGAAAAGTTAGAACATGGATGACCTTGAAGATGACTTCATAGGTCACGAGTGATGTGATTTTCGTATTCCCCCATATGACTTCCTACATTCAATCGTGAAAACTATAGAAAGCTATTATGTATTTACCATTTTAAAGATATTTAAAGAATGGCCAGACTTTTGTCGCACCCTGCATAATGTACAGAGACGTTACATTCACCTTTATACAACTTTCCCTAAAATGGCACTGAATTGTTTATTTGTCCTTTTTCAGATAAAATTGTCAAAATAGTGTTACGTTTCAAGATAATTATTCACTAGCGTAAGTAATAACAATAGATAGCTAGAGCAATTGGTGCCATGCAGTGATTGGCTGGCATTTGATCTTCTGGTGAATAAAAGCGATTTTCACATAAGCATGGAGCTGAGCAAGGAAGACGGAGGTGACGTCACAGCGCATGCGTGGTTACCTCAGGCAGTGTAATATTGCCTGTAATTGGACAAAGTGTGCGACCAGCACCATATATTGGGCCCAGAGCATAAAATGCAGCAGAGCAATTACACATTCCTGAGCAGGTTTTGACAACTATTTGCTTGTTTAAAGATGGTGGTGTCAGCTGTACAAACATCGGACTACAATTGTTTATATTTTAATTCCAATCATTTTATTCGTTTTATTTAATGGTTTGATGTTGTTGAAACCTGATATTTGTAATGTCTTCACTTAATATTAACACCTTTCAACATTCTGATTATATTCTAAGAATGCAGCTATCAGCATTACTAAAAGAAATTGGTAGTAGGCCTAATCGAAAACTAGTTTCACTTGTGAATGTTGGCATCTGCAAGTTGGTTAGGAAAATCAATTCATATATAAGCTAGCTCGCTTGGCAACGTCCACCGATCGATTCACTCAAAATCAGCTCATTGAAGGTCATTTTCATCGTTAGGCCTAAACGATTGGATTTTAGTTCAAGCAGACGAATTATGCAACAGAAATCTCATTACTTATCAGTTAAGCTAGCTCAAATAATTTGCAATTAGTATTTAATGGAAAAATAGTTGGCCTACTTCACTTTATTGCTGATGTAAACAACATTAATATAAATGACAATAATTATCACGTGGCCACAATTCCCTATATCTCATGTTTAATTCATGCTTGCCCATGCATTAATTTCGCTCCAGTTAACGTATGAAACACTGACGAATTGCCCATTTATCTTCTAGTTAAACATACACACAGAACAGCGAAAATTGTTTGTGATATCATCATAATCATATACAGCATAACCATTTATAAACAGAAATAAATATTTCCTGATTACTCTCAAAGTCCAGCTCTTAGTTGCCATCTCAATGTACTTAACTTAATGCAATAATACATAAAATTACAGTGACACCTGAGGACAATGTCATTAATTAACAGCCTTTGAGGGCAATGTAAACCTAACAGCTGCTAATCGATCAGCACCACCTGTACAGAATTGTAATTATAAGTTATAAATCTATCTCATTTGCATCTCATCTGCATTGTGTCTATGCCTTTCTCCACCGCATCAGACCTTTAACCTTTCACAGCATAAGCTTAGTATGCAGCCATTAGATGCCCTTTAACAATATGCAGTTGTTTGTTAGAAGAGTAGGGCAACCCGGATTTTAAGGACAAAATCTTTTCAAACTGGCAGGAGAATACTATATAGACATGAAACCAGCAACTATATATGCATTCAAGATTACAGTGAGCGGCTTATGGAGAGGAGGAAGTAACAAAAGTACAAGAAGCTTATAAACTAGAGCATTTTGGGTTACAGTGTAGTCAGCCACTGGTCGAAATTTGATTGGCTATACCAGTATACTGAATCCAATCAAATGGCACATACAGACCACGTGCCTACGTTTTCAGACGCCATTTTGGACCCGTATATAGTGTGAAAGGTATGCCAAAATGAAGTCAAAATTTAAGTAAGCATAAGCTAAATGGCTCTATTTATGACCAATTACATTTTTATATGTAGCTATATGGATATTTGATAGGTAAATTAACCATTACTCCAAGATGTAGGTACTCGTTGGTTAAAGCTCTCTGTACATTCGTCATACCCAATAAGCTTGGGAGTGATTAGTTGATGTATAGTCTGTTCAGTGAAAGTTTGGTTTCACTGGCACACCTCCTTGGGTTTGCCTATAATTGGGATAGGTGAACAGATTTTTATTTCACCTTTTGGCTGCAAGACAAACGCGTTCACCCATTCCAAGTGAACAGACCCAAATTAACCCAACTTTCGATGAACAGTCTAGTCACTCATAAATATAGCGGCCATAAACACCTGATGCTAACAGCCAATCAGGAATATGAAGGTCTAGCGCAACACGCTCCAGCAAACTCACAAGCAAACAATGGATGAACTGCATCAAGGTGGCATCTAAATTTGCATTGACTATATACCTACTCCGTTTGTTTATACAGTGAAATCTGTCTATGGTGGAAAATCATATTTTGTTGCATGCCCATTCACAACATGATTTATGTGGGGAGTTTTCCGGTTTCCTGATATTCTACTACAGACAGGACCCTGTTATTGCAACCCATGGACACATTGACAGCACACTGATGCTAGAATTTTCTAACGCCCATTATACAGGAACATACCCTGCAAAGTTTACTGTTAAATTATTTTATAAGTCAGAAGTGTAAATGCTATTTTTATTTTTCGGATTCTAAATTTAAACTGAAAGATAATGTATAATGTATATGGGGAATAAATGGATTTAATAATAAGCTAGGTACTTGCTTTACAAAAATTGAGCGTTATGCCTTTTCCAGAGGGTGATAAAAATAACATAAATATGTGAAGAGCAGCGAAGATGCACGATTATGCAAGGCATGAAAGTTGCGTGCATGAATGAGCCCAAAGGACTCTGGAATTATATGGCAACAAAACAAGGGAAATGAATAATTCGCAAGGTGATAAAGCAGATAATCGTATTTTCACATTGTGAGCACGCAACATACGACTATACCACAAGGGACATGCCCCCAAACTCTCGATTCCATGAGAGACCCAATTGCATTGCATATGAGAGCAACCAGAAGTTTTTGGTCTGCAAGAGCTAATTGCATCCATGGAAGTTCCTTTCTTCCATTGCAGAGTGGAGGACATTTTTGGAAAATATGCTATTCATTATTCCTGGCCGTTGGTTTGTCAGGTTGTCATAGGAAAGCCGTTGGTTGCCCAGCTCCAATCATTTTCACAACCTTATTAATACCACCCTGCTGCACTATAGCATTCTTTCATGTTCAGAAAGGAGTGAACAGTTTGTCCATAGGTAAAAATAATATGAAGTCATATGGTGAGAATATTGCACCACAATTTCCATCAACAGCTCTTATGACCAGTTAGAGAGAGAAAGCGAATGATTGATGTCAATAATCCATGTGTACATAATCATTATAATCAACCATTTTAAAGTCTGCTGTCGACACAAACTTTAATTGCCTGTCAACTTGCCAGAAGAAATTACGTAAATATTCAGAATGTTTGCAATGCAATAACTGGACAACTACAGGTTATTGCGAAATAAATATTACACATAGCAATTTGAAATAATTTTTCCTTACTTACTTGTCAACTTATAAAATTTGGAGGAAAATTAGCACAATTCTGGGTGCACTTTTTAAATCGAAACAGTTTATTACGACTAGTTTAAACTTTGGGAATTTAAGACCAGTTCAGTATTTATTTATACCGCTACAGTCTCATGAATTTTCCAATTCATTATACTTCGTTGATACCATGTAATAGTTACAATATTTACTGATTTTATATATATTTCGAAAATAAACTAAACCGTTTTCTAAAATAATATAATAACATATTTTGCTTTAATACATACGTTATAACATGTGATTACGCCCTCTGTTCAACCTCTGAAGTCAAGTAATAGTTCCTTCTTTCCCAACACCTCGAATATAATGACAGTGAAGCTGAACTGGTGGATTTGGTGTTAACAAAATGCTGCTTGAGTCCAGGATAAATTCAACGTAAGTCTACTCTGATTGCATGTGGTTGTCAACACTTCTCTGAAGTGTGACTCACCACTTCCTATAATTTAACAACGGATACAGAGGCCATTTACTGGAAGAAAAACCACATGAAATATTTCACCACCTCAATTTTGTTAGGAAATCAATAATACAGTACGTATATATTGTTATAATGGGAAGGGTATATCTGAATAAACCATCTCAAAGTGAATTTCAGTGTTTGGCATGTATGCAAATGTTGATTCAACAAATGCTATACAATCGTTAAATAAGGAATCACTTGTTCTGAATTACATTCCAAACATTAACCTCTCATATGTTATTGCATTTGATATCGGATATACTTTGCCATTTAAATTGCTAATAAGCAACAACTCAAGAAATTAGCAGTCGTTTCCCAAAAATGTATAAAAAAAATAGGACATGTTGCCCCTTGTTGGTTAACTTCCCAATCACCGCAGCTCCTTGGCAGCCATCTTGGTTAGTCAACTCGTCAATTGAGAATTGTATTTGATCAAGCAACTGACATGTTATCGATTGAAAGTAATATTAGGAGTGACTTGGGATATATTCAGCTTCCGAAATGACAAACTCGAACGGCTAATATTTGCTCAACCATACAGTAGTATATGACACGGTATCATATATACAGCAAGGAACGAAAAAGGATTTAGGAACATGTGGTGCAAATAAATTCGCAGATTAACACCACCACATCAACAATGTATCAGCCTTAAAAAGTTATATTGCCAGATTCTAAGTTGGGATAAAAAAGGAGATATACAAGCTTCAATATCCTCCACAATTCACACGCAGCCTCAAAAAGCATTCAACTAACATTTTAATTTAAAATCAGTTACTTGCAAAAATATATTATTGTTACAGCATTGCATTGATCTGAATAAGTAGTTTTTCTAAGCTGCACTTCAATTATTTAATACATTTGCACCTGCAATACTCATTTTAATAATTTAGTCATTATTATGGCATAATGTTGGGAATTCTTATTACAAAAAATACGTTCTTTAATTAGCATAATTATTTTAGTTGCTATAGGATTTAAACTGTGTTAGTAGATTATATTTAGTAGTAAACAGATATAATATAATGTCAGAATTGGGAGTTCCATAAACTATTTCCAAAATTAGTTGAAATATACTAAAAAAGATACTAAAAAATGCAAATGGGTACAGTGATTTTTTTAGATGATTTTTGGTTTCACGAAATCTGGAAAATGTGTTTCAGATGTCCTAAATGTTTCTTCCCACACATGACGTTGGCCAATCAGAGCCTGGCGAGATGGCTTTGTTGTTGACACTGCAAATGACATTAAACCAATTTGGTGAATCCCAACTGGCACTTTGTCCGATCTCCGGCCATGTCCTGATGGGTCTTCCCAAATTTTGCAAACACACTTGCTTTCTTGTCAGCCAGCAATTTGATAATGAAGACCACTCTCTGATAATAGGTGCCATTTCACAGTGGATACACTCGCCGAAACAGCTCCATGCTTCACTAGTTTCCTTTAACAATTCTACATTATACGTATACTTTAGGTGACTGCAGATGTAACTGTTTTATCATTCGAAATGCAGTGACTGTTGATGGTCAGTCGCATTTAGATGCCCTTTACAAAATTACATTAAATTCAAAGCACAAGATTCAAAGAGTGGACAGGGTATTAAAGGTGAACTGACAGGGTTTTGTAAGGTACCCTGATAATTGGTTTGTAAGTAGCTATGTGTGTCCCTTATACACTGGCGCAACCAGAAATCCATTACAAATTAAAAAAGTTATACGCATTTTACCGAGCAAAGCGTTTCTATGGTTTCTATGGAAAAGGTACTGAAAAATGTACCTACCGACTTTCGAACAACGGCTGAGCGTGTAACATAATGCTACAATTATTTTAAAAACCAGATTATTATTAAAATCTGCTTACACATTTGAATGGGCCCAAAAAAAAAGATGACTGCTCTGCATCAGTTGTTTAGGTCACAATACAATACACGTTATATAATTATCGACTTATTTGGCAAGTCAGATTCTGATACTCTGGACATGCAACATGGCTACAATCCAAAAATGCCTAAAATACTGATTTTGGCATCAGAAAATAAAAGAAAACACTATAGAACATTGCAATTTACATGGACAGCGAATTCGCGATGGTTAAATCAAGGTTACATAATTAATTTAAAACTGCACAATGTGGGTTGTGCATTATGGTTGCTCCGAATGGGGGGAGGAGGTGTCCAATCGAATTATTAGTCCCATTTTCGCTGCAACTGAAACGTCATTGGACCCCAATTTCGTGAAAATCACGTAGTCACCCACCAAGGCACCCACATTTAGCTTTACATAGCAAAAAAACATTTAAGTTTCATTTTTAGGTTGACTGCATGGCCCTTTATTTTAAGAATAAAAGCAGCCATTGTGAAACTTGACGGCACAGTGAAGTCACTCCTCAGCTGTTTACACTACATGATGTAGTTTGGACGCCATTACACCAGTCATCTTGTAATGACAACATTCTCTTGACTATACTGTCTCATTTGTTCTAAAAAAATCCCTCACATTCTTCAACTAGATAGCAATTGCAAGATATAATGTACATAATTTAAATTGAAGATCCACTGCTGTAATGGTGTCAAAGGACATTCAGTCTCAAGACTGTCGAGTCAGCAAATGTATGATAACATGAAGTACAGCTTTCATACATGTATAATACGAGAATGTACGAGTTTGTTTTACATTTTATATATATGGAAAGAAGTCTTGGCTTGTAAGTTCCCGAGTGTTAATTCGTTTGGAGCATAAAGGGAGGAAAAAGAAAAATTTGAACTGGTTCATTTGTCATAGTCTACAGTTTGCAGTCTGCTGCTTCGAGATAATTTCAAAGGGCAATAGATCTCATTTTATTAACAATTCAGACTTAAGGTGGAACATCAAACCGGTTTTAGGGACGATACGTGCCAAAAGGGGGCGCCGTGGCAGCGAGTATGCATTACTGGATGCATCACAGTTTTCAACTTTGAAAATCTGCAATAAATGTACGGCTGAGGTTACAGTTAAGATATAAATTTCACAATGAATCATCGTTTGGCATGGCTAAAGATTATCTGCTACACCTTCACTTTTCTTGCATCCACTAAAAAGTCGAATATCTCCTGAACCGTGATAGCAATGCCGAATCCGAGGACTGGTTCGGATTCCTGAGTATTTTTCCTATAAGAAAATGTTGGTTTTGTGCAGTTGGAAACGCCCTGAATAATCGTTTTGCATAGCTAAACTTGACAGTCGATTATCTGCTAAAGCCATTGTTGCAACTCATATGGTAAATCAATAAAATGTAAAACACATATTCCCACTGCTGAACTGTACAAATCATGTCCATTTTCATTGCAATCCTAGTAGTTTTCAGGTAAACCATTTAAATCCCTCCTGTTTCATGACATTCAATTTTGAATTTATTTCCAAAATAACTACAACAAATAGCGGGAAAACAATTATCACGATAGATGCATAGCCCACCACTAAACAAGCAAGAACAATCTCAGCTGTGTGACTGCAACACCTGATTTTTCATGATTTCCCAAAGGTAATCAAATTAGAATATCCTGCACATATTTCAGAATATTTCGCTAAAACGAACCTGCAACCAAATTACAGTACGGAATCGTGCTTGCCTTGTGCAATTTATATATTAACTCTAACATCAACCATATATTTCAAAGTTGACAACTGTGATGCATCCAGTAATGCACACAGTGACCACCAGGGCGCCCCTTACAATCAATCGGTTTGATGTTCCACCTTGATGCCATTGGAAAATGCAATTATAGCTTATATTTCGCATTTAATATGCTTGTGCACTTCAATTGTTCAACTGGGCAATATTGCACTTTAAATTACGTCTTAAAATGTTATTAAATTAACTAAACAATATACACAACACAAAATTTATTTATAGCATACACAGTTTCTGCGGAAGTTAGTAACTTCCAGTCACGTAGACCTAGGTACTGTAGGCTATATGCGAAAAAAAGTCAAGTTGCAGCCATCTTGTACTCTTAATGTGCTCGAATTTTAAATCCAACAACTTTATGCATCTTTCATTAATGAGATTCTTCATTAAAAATATCTAAGCTAGGCACGTGGCATAATTTAATTGATGTTATATTAATTTACTATGTGCTTCAAACATCCCTGTTGGTCACAGATAAAAATCTTTTGAAGTCTTATAAAAACATTTTCATCCATTATTTATACCATCACATTTTTTAATTTGGAGCAATTCATAATTAATCTACGTACTACTTGCTGTAATTATAATGCATTCCCACAATGCTTTTAATTTCGTAGACTTTATATATTTGGGTTTGAAACGGTCGCAAACAAGATCAATAATAAGAATCCATGAGGCTTGTTGGATAGAAAGTTCAGGTTTTAAAATCTATATTAAAACATAATTGTTTATTACTAGGGAAAGTTACACAACAGGACACATTTCAAACCATTCCCCAAACTTATGATGCTTTTACATTTATTTCAGGATGCCCACAACATATTGCAGCTGCAGAGCACGCTTTTGGCCCTTTTAGATGGAAAATCGCATTTCCTACTTGCATGCACACACATTGGAAGTTAATGCATATCTGCGTTACGATTGGCCACACTTGGTCACATGATGCAGCGAGTTGCAGCTCTCCAGATCTCATTGGCATTGAGGAGATGAGCGCATGTGAATAATGGAAATTTCCTCATTGTACACGCACACCTACAGGCAAACTAGGAATGCTTACATCACATGCAGTTTGCAGAAGTGACATCAAAATCTACAATGCAAACACTTTAAGGGACATTTTACTCTAAAATGAAAAATATATGTCGACCTTCTTTCAAAGGACACCTATAGCAAAATAAGCCACGCCTACTAAATTGTTATATATAGTTCAAAATACTTTTTTTTGTGGGGAACAACATATTTTTTCTCCCCCCATTATTCACGAATGTACATAGTATATATGTACATGTACAATTCATTGCTCCGTCCACTTACAGAGGGCTAGGCTGAGGACGGGCCATTTTATGGGAGATGCAATTCCAAAGATTGTCATTTTGTATGATCAATCATGTTTGCATGAATGCGGATCCATCTCTCCTGGTGATACATAAATGGATCTGTATGTTAGCAAGGACTTGTAATCCAGATCTTCCTTGACTACTGGCACCAGTCATTATTCATTTTCTTTTTGAGATCCAATAGAAAGGTGGGGGAAAATAGGACAACTGCTACGCAAATGCTGATCTACACCCTTTAATGTCATATTACCTCAAAAAATACCTCCCCGTTTGCATTCCAAGGGAAAAGTTATATCCTCAGGAAATGTTATGCTGTGATGGAGCACAGTTGAAATTCATGCATGTTATTTTATATATGACTTTTGTGACAATATTAATGTAATATTGAAACTTTTTAAATGTTTACCACCAAGGCAAACAAATATACATTTCATTAATGCATTTTATACATGCGCAACGTTGTACATGTAATGGCTACTGTTAATGCATAAATCAAATGTTTGTATACGTGTGGTCTATCTTTCTCACTGCACAGGTGTTGCAGATTAGTTTTCATTATAAACGGAAACAGGATATGAACAAGATATATTTCACATCTGTCACCATCTTGTACAGGAGGATAGCCACCAAAACCGCAAGCTTAAATTCTCTATTTTACAGATCCCATTTTTAAATTTCCCCCGACTTCTAAAAAACAAGGGCTATTCGGAAAGTAACAGTCATTTGGTCCAACTAGGTTGCCCCTGCCAAGTACCTACATATACCATCTCCATAATATTGAAAAAATCGTCCAACTTAGTCTTAAAACTTTCCACAGTAACCGCCTCCACCACCTCACTTGGCAACCCATGCCACTAATCCACAACCCTGTGAGAGAAGAAGTGTTGCCGCATCAATAGTCGGGGTCTCTGCTTGTCTTTTACTTCTTCCAAACAAACTAAAAAAAGTACTGAGCCCCAGGGTAATTAATGTTTTTAATAAACTTAAAAACCTGAATCAAGTCCCCGTGAATTCCACGTCTTTCCAATGAATACAACTTAAGCTCCTTCAAACGGTCTTCATATGACAAACCCCACAACCCAATGATCAGTTTTGTCACCCTCTTCTGAATCTTCTCTAAAGCTTGAATATCTTTTGTATAATACGAGGTCCAGACCTGCACACAATATTCCAGGTGGCGCCTAACTAGGGACTGTTATACCGGTAACCATACCTCCCTTGAGCGACTTCCAGCCCCGCCTCATCATAACCAAAATAGTTACCCTTCCTATACAATTAAATTGCATCAGCATAAAATGCTATGGCATATTATTTGTCATTAGCAAACAACATTAATTTCCATAAAGGTACATAACCATTTATTTAAACGGGGTCTTCATTTAGCCAACTGCGCAACAAACACATGCATTCGTTTGCAATGTTGACTCAACGTAGATTTCAGCTTTATTCTTAAAGGGAAAAGTAGTGTGACCTCGTGAGAATGAACGTTGATTGGCACAGCTTCGATTTCACCATCCAACCAACACGTTTTCCAATTGTCATTTGCGTTGCTGAGGCAACACTCACTTGTTGTTTCCTATATTTACCTACACCAATGGCGGCCATCTTGAAAAACTAGGGTTGGCCTAAAATGGCTTCCTTAGTGATTTCCAAGAAATTACCACAACTACAACTTCCGTTCGCTCAAAGACCTCAGTTTCCCCGGACATTCGAGTAGCTGTGACGTCACACCCAAGCACTTGTACCCAAGAAAAGCTGGAGCATATTTCTGGAGCAATTAGGAAGTAAATTGATAGGGCAAAGAGCACATATGGGCTAAAATATTACGCAAAATGATTATGAAGTTTGGTCTGGTGATGTAAAATGTGACACGGAATTGTTTGTTCACATGGCAAAATGCACTGAAGTGATTTAAAAGCTGCTTATCATTCAAACTCAATTATATATAATGAAGTCATGGCAATACTGGTTCAGAATTTTCAATTCGAGGTGCGTTCAGCATTTCTACTCCTGAAGTATTTTATACCAATAATGCAATCAATTTGAGGAATATACAAATTTTACTTTCACAAAATTGTTGTGTGCAGGTTTCCCAGGAGGTGCTATAGGGCGATAGTCACCAATTCCTAGTGCAGATTTTAGCCACAGATGGCGCTGCAATTTATAGACAAACCATTACAGTATCACATCCCAAATGCACATCACCACTGCATGAAAAATTTTAATTTTTTTATAATAATGGTGGCAGAGGGATAAATATCAAAATAATAAGCCTTGCACTTTTGATACACTGTGCCTATAAAGCCACCGACTCATTTACATCTCATTAGCAAGCGAGAATCAATAAGGGACCGGAATCACATTTTCCGATAAATATGGTCCCAAAAGTTTGCACAACATAATTAGGAAGCCGGGAAATATTGACCGAGTAGAGCAAATCGACACGGATCACAAAATCCAACATTTTTCACCATAATAATGCGTTTACAGTCTGCGGCTGATGCACCAAAAATCCCAATTTCATACAAACTTCCACGCAATTCATTTATGGTTATTCAAATTCATTGAATTATTAATTGCAAATTTAAAATCTATGGATGATACTCTTCATTTTACTATGCAACCAAATTAAATTGTATAACATGCTAACTTAAAGGTGAACTGGCAAGGTTTTGCAAAATACCCTGAAAAAATTAACATTTGATTGCCACTAATTTAGGAACATTGTCCCAAAATTTGAGGCCATTTTAAGCATTATTGCCACAAATATGAATTATTTAGTATTGTGAGATATGTACACTGGAGCGCCATTGCGCATGTTGCATCACGAGTTTAAATGAAGAAAATAAATATCGTTATATTGCTTATGTCTTGCTAAAAATTATATCTAAAGTGTAGTAAGCCTACATACTAGTTAATCTTTTTTGATGAGCCAAACTTCCGACATCATAAAACGTAAAAGTTTACGAGATAAACTAAGATTTATGTTTCCTGAATACGTATGTGCATGCAGAAAAATCATTTTGCAATTTCAGTATACTTCATATGCGAAAATCATTATGCAAAACTTCAAAGTTATTGCAATATTAATAACACTGTATTCAAAATCCCCATTGATTAAAAAAAAGGCATTTCAAAACATTTTAACCTTGGTGTTCATTAGCAACAATGTTCAATCACTATTAAACAGGATGTCTGCCAAATTAAAGATACATCTCACGATTTTTTCAATTTTTCCATAATTTCCATTACATTAACTTATCCAGATGTTAATGAAGTATATTATACAGTAATTTAGTAAATTTAGTAAAAATGATGCCTGTGAACAAAATTTTGACATGTATTTAAAATGTTGCTAGTATATTTCAAACAATTTTAAAATTTTATGTTATTTCCAGAATTTCCATATCTTTTTTCTAATTTTGTAAAGTTTACAGGAAATCAAGAAAATATACCGGAAATTAAAGATGTAGGAGATTATTTTCAGACAACAGGTTTTAAAGGAGACGGTTAAATACCAGCTAGTTTCTTTACAGTCAACTAGCGCAAGTCCCATATAATCAACGACAGTTTTTATTTCCTATATGTATTCTTGTTTTCGATATGTAATTTTTCATTATATGCGAAAAGTGGGCCATAAAAATAATCCGGATTTGATAGGCAACATAAAAGCAGGATATTACAAGTTTGCATACTTCATTCAAGTGGCCTGTTGCACACTTCAAACCTTAATTTGCATGTGTTACTTCAACTGCACATCGCATTTCAGTGGTGTCGTTTAGGACTACTGCTGAACGCTCAATTTCCCCAATTAAATTATTGAAAATCAATCTAAATAGAGTAATAAACAGCCATTTCACATTGCTCATTATTTTCTGGAAATGGGAGACAAAAATATTGCGAAACTCGACTCTTTTTTTTTTGTACCAGAAGATTAGTTTCGATTTTTCCTCCAGGCTAAATACCTTTGGATTGCCATGCATTTCGTAATATTTAAAGTTGCACTGTGTGACGCAACTACACGCTCATTCTCAGTTTTCCCATTTACTCCAATTATTTCCATCACTAATTGTAATACATTTCATAATATTTCCAGATCAGTCAGTATAAACAATAGCTTTATAAATTTTTCTGAACGAATTTTCTAAGGACAGATCTAAAATTTTGATATGAATTTTTCCTTATCATTGTAGTCTGTCTCAGGACAAGCGTGGTGCCAATGCCACGCCCCTTTTCTAGGACCTGAATCTTAAATGAATTTGTTATAGTTACAATTACAGTTCAAATACTAATTAAAAGTTAACAAATAAATGAATAACATTTTAATTATGAGCAATATATAATTTGTAAATATTTAAATATAATCTAAAATGTAATTGAAATTGATTTCTGTGTATACATTTTGAAGAAAATAAAACAAAGAGATATAAAACCAGCGTTGGATTCGTTATTTCAATTATTTTTCTAAAATGTAGTGACGCAATTTCAACAGCTTGAAACGATTGCAAATCAATTGCGCAACAATACGCAACATCAACGTCATTTGCATATGACAACCACATATCAAAAATAGATTATTACTTTGTACTTGCTACCTCTATTATTAGGTTTCATAACAACGCCCACATAAATTGAAGTTTCGGATTTTTAGGAATCGATTGCAGCGCCACCACAAACACAAAAATCCTCAAAGTGCCGTTTATACACGGTATATAATAATTTTTTTACACGTGTGAAATTCGATGTCGACTATATTCCCAAAACACTTTCAACGCCTTCGTGATAAAAATAGAAATAAAACGCCGTTGGCGCGTCGCAACGATCGATAAAATATGGCATTTAGGCCTAAATAATTTTCAAGAATGAAACTTACATTTGACCGCGTGTCTCAAGTTGAGTAAAATCCTCTTGTATTCGTCATTGGACTAGACTGACAATATTTTAGAGTCAGTGATGACATAATAAGAGCGCAGCAGAGCGTCACATTCTTGCAGCGGCGCAGACAACACTGAGCTAAAACACGATTCTGCCCTGCTTTGTCGGCCGATATCAGCAGCGCCCCTAGCGTCAATACCGCTAAACTACCAACTAACGGGTGAACGGGTCCACTTGGAAACGGCACATAATTCGCACTTTGACCTCGGTCGTTTTCTATATTATTCCGAGGTCAAGTTCATATTCATATAAGCTATCACCTGGTTGGCTGTCCTATTTGCTACCATGTATTTTCTTGGTGGTAGCTTTGTAGCAGCAAACGGGACAGCCAATCAGATGATAGCTTATGAAATTGACCTCGGAATCACTGTACATATTGATGTATAAATTATTAAAGGTCACAAAAGAAATCATTTTCCAATATAATTCTATATTAAAATAGGATATAGTTTCTACAGTAAAATAATCAAATGCTTATTTAAATATACCTACTTAATTAATAATTTAGTTGTTAAAAACGAATGGCAATATTAAAGAGAATGTCAACATGGTTATAAATATGCAAATGAGGCAACTCAACATTCAAATACAAAAAATCTGGGATTACTTAACACGTGCCTAATTTATTGATAAAGATTTATTTATATGGGGTTATCTAAACAGAATTTATAACAAAATATAATGAAGTAAAAATAGTATAATTTTACAGCGAGTTCCCTTACAGTCAACCTGATACTGTTTCAATTAGGTACTACATGTTAAAATATTCCTTTATAAGCAAACATTTTTATTATTTTAAATTGCGTACATTGTTTTATTCTTATTATTTAAAAAAATAGTTTTGAATATATTCCTATATATGACAGTATTAAAATTGATTATTTTACTATTTCATTGTAAACATACACGCGTGGTAACAAAATGGTGGCACTGCCGATTAATTATATCAATTAACCTGGCAATTTAAATCAATTTAGTTCAATGAGCGAAGTCATCAGTTAAGGTTTATCATTGAGATAAATGACGTTCGAACAGTTGCTGATTTCACTATCACTGCCAGATAATCGATGTTCCATTAATCTTAGTTCACATGCATCATTACGGATAAGAATGTACTTTTCGGTTACAGTGCGAAAAACGCAAGAAAAAGAGATTGGAAAGATTGAAGAAATTTTATTGAGAGTAAAAGCGACCCCTGGGAGTTTGATTTCCCTGCAAGCTGATGCAATGCAGGGAAGCGAAACGCATCAAATACGTTTACGACCATTTTACTGTTTATATACTCTTTTTCACATCCAAGCACTTTTCACCCCAAATTAATGGACGATTATTTCGGTTTCACTATTGGCTACATTTCCCAATTTTAACGGTAAAAAAGTTCAATTTTCGCTCAATATTTTTTCGTATAAAGAGATTGAGAGAAGAAACTATTTCCTATATTAAATTTCAGCATCAATATACGGACTTAAAAAATGCATTTTAAGATAATTAGTTTCTTCATACATATACTATATGTTTGCATGTATATACGTACCCCTATATAGTACATGAAAGTGCAAGAAGTGAATAACCGTTTAATATTTTAATTATGCCTATTTCATTTATACTTTATAAGTGAAAATACAATTTTGACAGTACGCATATTTTTTTTTAATAAAATTCAATTTGGTTACACGTGGAATGGATGCGATAATGAGCAAATTATATTAAAAAGTATATAATTTTATCAGGTACTACGGTGTAATAAAATACCCCGGTTTAATTATGGAAAGCCATTAGTTTCCAGGAAATACGAATCGATAATTTTGTTTCTTAATATTTAGTTGCGTCATACTGTGTTTTTTCTTTTTTATTACATATAATTGAAAAACTTTCATCTAATTCATCTCAAGAACTATTTCATTTCACCAGACTCAAGGTAAGAGAATATCGATTTCTTCCATGAGAACATGAAGAGTTAATTGAAAAATTGAAATAAGACATTTCTTCTTTAAATTCCCCTCAATATCCTGCAAAGAATACTTTTTAAAAAATATATACACATTTCCTTGCATTTTGTAAAACATTGAGCTTTTAGAGATGGAACTCTGCAAAAATTGGAAAAGTAAACGTCACAATGGTTCACTTATATTTGCCATTAATTCTTTCCACTATTCTGAAAAATCAATATGAACCGCTTTGTTATCAATTCTATTTATAAAGTTTGTGCAGCTCATCTAAAACCTTTTGTACTAGTATAATAATGTGCCAAATTATAGAACGAAATCCCTTTAGTAAATGTTCCTTAAAAGTAAAGAAAATTGTATTTGAACAGATCAAATTGATTTCCAATAACAATTTTAGTTCTGTCAACTTCTTTGTTCTCATATAAAGGAACTAATTTAGGTTTCTTCAGTAATCATCAGCGTTTGCGAAATGAGAATTGGAATTGTTGTTGGGCAAACGGCTTCAAATGTTGTGTATGAGACTATAGACGTTAGGAAAGAAGGGACTAACCGAAAAAGCCGGCTTATGTCAATGTTTGCACAAGTGTGCAGTGCATTAACGACTCGGCTTTCGATGCTCTTTTCAACTAAGACCCTACTTCACAAATTCCTTCACCATGTTTACCTTGGTTTATTAGTTTTCCAAATGTAGGTTGCTGTAAAACTCGATTCACATCTACATTAAACATTAGGAAATATGAAACTATCAGTCCTGGTGTAATTTAATATCAATTAATCTAAAAAATGCACATGTCAGTTAAACTCACATAGTATTTTCTCATCTCACTAATTTTTGCGAAATTTGGGGAAAACATTAACACATCCATATCTAAAATTCCTATTTTAATTATAACTACTAAAGTTTGATAGATAGGAGGTCGGCTGGCATAGGCGAACCTCCTAACTCAATTATGCCCCGTTTAACTTTAAGTATTAATAACTTTAATTAATTTCAACAGAGATTATGTTGCAACAATTGATGTTTTCATATTTTTCTTCATTTAGATTAAGTTTATACTATATGTACAAAACCATGTTAGTTCACCTTTAACTCAATTAAAATCATTTGAAAATGTTTCCCATGGGAGACAAATAGATATAAAAATTATCTATTTTTTAATGCAATTTAAATTGAAACAATTGAAGGTAATATTTGAGATATAAGGTCTTAGTTTGTGGTTACCGTCTAAAATGAAAACAATGCAGGAAAAATTAGAGAATATTTTCAACGCATTTTGAAATAATACTTTCAGAGTTGGCAGCCATCATGTTTAAATCATACGCAACAAAAGAGAGAAAAATAAGCAAGCCGTACAACGTGGTGTGCATTGTTTGAATAACAATGAAAAAGCAAAAAGAAAGGATTTCATTTCCCCAGAGGACCAACAAAAATATAGGAAACTCGATTCTGCTATGTAGAAGGGTATATATATGTTGCTTTTGCTTTTATGTCCATCGACTCCAATGCATTTTCATCTTCCAGAAACGGTAATAAGATCTGCACATCCCACATCGGTATTATCAACTAATAACATTTCCCCCTTCTTACCAGCAAAAAAATGTTAATGGATAAAAAATACCTATGCTCTATGAACAGCAAACCGCATTTCAGTTCTATCAGACCGACCAAAGAGCCAATATATCGTTTCATTTTATGTGCATCACTTCAAACGTTTACTTATTTAAAATTTAAAGGCACAGCATCGTGTATTACATTCTTCTTGAATTTGTTAAACGAAACAAATATATTTTCACATTATTTTAAAGGTCCAATGTGATAATTTTTTTCTATAATAAAAAATTACAATTTACCAAAACAGTATTTTAAATTCCTCTTGAAATCAATTAAAAAAACAATCAATTCCAATGAGATGTGTGTAGAATAAGTTAATGATGTATGTGGTGAGCTGAAAGTTTAAATTTAATACCTCTGTTTTTATCAAACTTGTGCAGAAATGTATTGAAAATTTTGAATATTTGTTTCAGTGCTTTTATATACCTCTTGAATTTTTTTATTTTAAAAATAGAAAACCATATTGCAAAATATCATTCAGAAGTACCTTGTGGGTATAATTGAAAACAATGTATTGCTGCAATAAAGAAGATTTTTTGTCTTGTAGCAATGCTAAACACAGATATTGTATGTAGAGCTTCAGTAGATATGCATGACTGGCTACCAAATCGAATTGATTAAAGTCTATTTGTATTGAAAACATATTGCATTTGAACATTTATTTTTTTGATGTTGAGCAAGATTAAATGTGAATATACCTTTAAAGCTCATGGATGAAACATTGCGTCTGCTCAGCTTATTCTTACTTCATATTTATGCAAAATTTGGTGAAAAAATGCATTATAAAACCTAGAGAATATTACATGTATAACATTTAAAGATACACTTACCTATTTAATGAAGTTAAGTTTCCCATGATGACCGGAAAATGGCAGCAGAATGAGATCAAAATATATATCCTCCCTTGCTTAAAATAATCTCGAACCTTTCAGAAGGTAGTTCTTTTTATCTGGAAATGAAATTACTCCCTTAATGGCTTCCACATCACCGACTTTAAGAAATGATTTCATTCATTTCATTGATTGCATTCAAAGTTTGCTTGGTGCAAATTTAAATGCATCATTTAAGTGATCAAATTATTCAATGGAAATAAAAAAAAGGCTTCAGTGCTGAAACAAGAACTTCAAATCTCTTTCATTATTACATTAAGACACTGACATTCCGTGACTGGTGTGGAAATATTTCAGATAAAGGGGCCGTTCGTATATAACATCCATTTTCCTAGTCACAGAAATTATAGAAAAATGATTTCAATGTCATGAAACAATAAATTTAAAACACAATTAGTTAAATTGTGGTCATTTTCTGGAAACAACAAAGTGACCACTGTGAAGCAATGTCCTTGCTGAAATTATAATATTGGTCACATGACTAATATTCCACAGGTCACAATTAAATCAAGTGCAATTTTCACAATTTGTTTTTCAATTTCCAGTTATAATTAATGAGACGTAAAATATGAATGGCCCCCAATAGAAATAACTTATTCCACAGCATATTGTGTTGCAATATTAATTACCTTGTGAAATAATGGATCGAAATCCCAATAGTTTTCGAAATCTATACCCAGTCATCACACACACAGAAAATACAGTAATTTTCTTCAGTTCCTTTTTTTTTACTGTGAAACTTGTACAACAAAACTAAAGTATATTATTATTAGAATTTGCTGCATCAAGAACATACAAAATACATAATTTCACAAAAACTGGCTCTCAAATTTCTCTCCAGTCATTGTCTTACAATAAAACATTACTTCTTACAAAATTTCAAATATGTATGTATTTCTAAATATTACTAGTAAATCTTCCCCACATATAAAATTAATTTATACAAAATAATTATTCTTGGCAATATGAAACAAAGTACTGCTGCAAAATAATTTAAATGTAGCACACTGTACAATAATATTTTCATAAATATAATCATAACCCATTAATTTGAAAGAATTTAAGTGCACATTTTCCAGAATTAGTTATATTCAACTGTAAAAACATCCACTGACTATTTTTATAGTAATATTTTAATTGTTTGGCAGGATTTTGTCTATTCTTACAGAAATCGCCAATATCTCCGCATAAAAGTATATATACGTATATAATGACTTTAGAAAATTATCTGCAGCTCAAAAATACTGTAAACTTGGAACAATAATTAAATAAACACAAGTTTTACAACAAACACACAAAGAAATAATTATATATATACCTTGGTGAGAAAATCTACATCTACTACTTGACTGTACTAGATAAATTTCCTCCAAATATGAATGTTCAGAGCTTTTATAAGACAGCAGATACCTCATTTTATGACTAGTCTTGTCTCGTCAAACCAATTTCGGTGGACATTTCTTGCAGAAAATGTCCACTTTGAGCCGAAGCTTGTTTTGGAGAAAAAGAGAAAAACAAACAAACAAAAACGAAATATATTATATCTAAACTGAACCGATCGAATTATTTCATTTGTTTCCTTCTTTACGATTTCTCTCATCAGCCAATGCTTGCCAACGAGTGCGATTTCTTTGAATTCCCTGTAGAAGTGGCTGCAACTTGTCTGACAGACTTGCAAATGCCTACATTGGAACCAAATCGATTTTTACAAACCAACATGGAGACGAGCATATTTCAATTATGCAAGACAAGGCCAACTTCACATCCATTTAAATAAGCTACTTAATTATGCAAACACCAGCAGTTGTCCACTTCTTGTTCTAGAATCACTTAATTCTCATCTTTGAGGAAAGCAACCATGCAGAATTGTGCAGGAAATTGTACTTCAAAAAATATACCTATGCCTAGAATCCAATATTTTCTAAATAAATATTTACAGAAAATATTCTTTATACTTTTACATAATTGCACAAACTTTTCAGGAGGAGTTTCTTATGTAAACATTTATGAAATTAATATTGTGCTGAAAATCCCACAACTTTTAAGAATATTCTTTGGAAAAATGTGTTCCAAAATGATCAATTAAAAAAAAGGTTCAATGGATTCTGCAAAACTTTTACATGGTGTCTACTAAACTTTCATTTCAAAATTTAAGTATATTTAAAGTATTTTCAAGGATATTTATAACTTTTTCTAAGATACAAAATACATAGTGAAAGATAGTTAGGTACATAACAAACCACATTAATCCCTTAAAACTGATGAATATAAGTGGAATGAACCATCGAATTTCAAAAGTCTCATGCTTAATTGACAATTTGTTCAAAGCAAATTAGAAGAGGAACACAGAAATCAGTAAACGAAATTATGTAAATTGTCAAAAAACATACATTTTCCAGGCTGAAGAAAATTCCCAGTATATTTCCAGGATTTCAAGGACAATAAAAAGTTCCAGTATAATTCCAGGATTTCCAGCATCAATAGACACCCTGTTTTATATGTACCTATGTAATATATTTTACGCCATGGGACATGCATGGAAACAAATCTTGATACCAGTACAGTTCAATGGGATATAAAATCAATGAATGCCCCTGCTATCAGATTGTAAGTAGGAGCCGTTCCTTTTATAGTTGAATCATAAAATACATATACTCTTAATTTAGGTATATATACGTGCTAAGCATAGGGCACAGATCAATGTTACTTAATTAAGCGAGATTGAAGCCAGGATTAGGAAATCATGCCAAGATCACCAGCGATCGATACAATATCGATCGGGGACAACCAAAAAAAAAATAAAGAAATGATGGCCAACTGCACAAAAGAGTGAGAAAGACTTGGGGCATCTTACCCAATATCGACCCACAATGGCGCCATGTGCTAAATGCACAACCTGTCATTTTTTTAACTATGCAGTTATATCCACAATATCACTCACTAGCTATCTAGTAGATTGCTTAATATTAGAGTGATGATATGATTGGGAATTGTTCTTTCATATTGTGGCTACTGTTCCTTATATAAAAACCTCCATATTGGCTATAATTTAACACCCCAGTATTATTCAAGGCATGCAACATATTGTAACTTTCTTATAGCATTTAAATCAATCTTTGTGCACTTAAAATTAAGACTTTAAAGACTCACCTCGTAAACAGGAAGGCAAATTGCATCTATGAATGAAACTTGCATGGTCGGCAATTGGTCCTTTTTGTCACGGTTCATCATGTCCTGAAATATAACCAAAATATTCTAATTATACTCAAAATTCTGCATATTAAAACTTGCTATTTTATTGGCTAATTATTAATTTTCATCCTCAGTGGATAACAGAGCAATTAATAAACTGCTTATCAGATGAAAATTAAGTACATTCATCTGTCTTATATAACGTAAACAGGAAATGTCCGACATAAGGCCATTCATTTAACAGAAAACCCAATTTTTAAAACATCAAGCATCTTTCCTAAATGATAAGTACGAAAACAGAATGAAAAACATGTAACATTAATAAAATGCTGCATTAGTTTTATCTGCAGGAACAAAATTGTTGCTGTCATGTTAGTACAATTAAGATGGGTTGCAGGATAACATTTTCAATTTAAGGAATATAAGCTTAGCTTTATCTTAGCTAGCTCTTTCAGAGTAATTTTTTATATTATTCCTCAATTTAAAAGGCTTTATGTCATCAAGAAGCTAGTAGAGAGAAGTTCCTTTTTATCTTCTCCAAGTAATATGGAGTACATATCTGACTTTACACCGCGTGGTCGTTGGAAAGTAATCCCAAGCAATTTCTTTTCAGCAGACAATATAGTATGACCAAATATAAATGAAACATTTGTTTCAAAGAAATAAAACATTTTTACTCCAGCATCTAATGTAAAAGGAACAGATGAAATGTGTGCTTACAATTGGTGTGATCTTCAGCTTTTCCTTCTCCATATCACCCTGCTCAAAGAACTCGCTGGCAACAAGTTCAGCAACCTTTAAAACAAACAAAATCCAATCAATGTTCAGCAACTTGGCATCTTTGAGGACATTCACTTCATTGTTTTGAATGTATGCAAAAAGGAGAACTAATATTTTTAAAACTAGTTAGGGATGCAAAAAAACTAAATGCAAAATGTTATTGATTTATACTGAAAAGTTCCTTAAATAACAGTAATTAAAGGTGAACTGACAGCGAATCCTAACACAATCATTTGTTTGTGAAAATCGACAAATAAAATCACAAAGAATCATCTCCCAAATGCTGAAGTG
>JAQFZQ010000022.1:0-71235 GCA_034696005.1 Glomeris marginata | reverse complement strand
GTGAAATGCAAACCCGCAAACACGGCGGCAAACACGCAACCAAGACGCACGAGCAGTGTATATAAACTTAGTAAAAAAGAGGCGTTTCGTAACTTTATTTTTGCTTGAAATCAATAAACGTATATTTAATACTTCGATTTTGTTTTATTATAACACTCAGAGTGTGAAGTTTTTTAATATAAAAGTGGAATGAAAAAAGTTGGTGGTTCGCGGCAGCAGATGGCGCTGCTGGCGTCAATAGTAATGGCGCTGGTTGCGGCATTTCTTGGGCGCAGTATCATGATGATTAAAAAAACCGTGATTGGTGGCTTATTGTAGCGGTCACGCACTCTATTACCGTAATACAATCACGTGACAGCCCATTGGGGAACTTTACTGGCAACAGGCACAGACGACATTATCGACTTTTTGCCAGGGCAGATTTTTCATCTCTTGTTTATACTGTGCGGTGGGAGGAGGTGAGAACCCTGTGCGAGGCTATAGGGAGATTGAAAAAGTGGCACGTGACAAACGAAGGGAGGAGTTTGCTAATTTACGCATGGTCATGCTCCCAACATAATAATGTTTGTTTTATCCTCCCAACCCCCTCCCTCCACTCGAGAACCATCCCCTAATTTTGCATCCCATGGGGGTTGTCCTTAAATTACGTGGCGGTTTGGATAAGGGGCGTGGCCTAAGTTACACTCTATCATACCAAGGATCATACTAAGCAAGTACTCAGCAACTCCAAGTGGTTCTATGTAGAGTACACTGTCCAAAGAGAATGATGCTGCAGTCAAGGACACGCCTACTCGGGTTGGGTGGGCGTGGTAAGACAGTATGACGAAGGAGGGGGCGTGGTATAAGATACACTCGACTCCAATGTACTATATACTAAACAACGCCTAGTGGTTCTGTAGCTCCACCTGTTGTTTACAAATGGAAGCCAACTCCATTGGCTAGCATATAAAGCGGCTGACAAGGTAAACGCCTCCGTTTTCAAAGCCACGCCTTTTTTTGCCAGGATACGAGGGAATGAAGTATAGAGAATGACATTTTTGCAAAGGACACGCCTACTCGGATTTAGTGGGCGTGGTAAGACAGTATGACGTCACATTGTGGTCCGTGTTATATGGAATGACAAATGTTTGCACAAGGGATTAAACAGAAATGGTGGCCAAAAGTACATTATGTGCAATCCCCTAGTGGGAAAGAGTAGAACTAAATCGGACCTGCGACGTGTTGAGTTTGTGTTTTGTGGATGCAAATTTGGTGGTTGGTAGTTTTCAAGGGTGTCGTACGCGGAAATTATTTTGGAAAACTATAATTTACACTCGTTTTACACGCGCAGTGCCAAGTGAAGTATTTTTAAAGTTTTGGCTCGTCTGGAGAATGCGACATCAAAAAGGGATTAAGTCCTAGGTTAGACCAAAAATGCGATTCGGTCGCAATTTGATAAACTGCTCTATTTTTAGTTCAGTACATCAAAAAATGGCGGACTGTCAAAATATTATATTTATAATGAAAATGGGGAATTAGTATTTGCAGAGATTTAAGGGGAGCTTTTTGAGTTGGCTTCTCAGCACATCACATTGATGAATTGATGAAGATGCTGTTATACTTTTAAAGTAATGATTTGAAATGAGGAGGTTGAAACGGAGTTTATAAGTGCCTATTAGGGAAAAGTTTTGATAGAAATGGATAGGTTTTTGTGGGGGGAGGGAGTAAGGGTGGGGGTAAACAACAAGGGCGTTAACTCGATAATAGACCCTCGAGAGGAGTTTGAGTTTTTTGTGTGTATTTTGCCGTCTCGATTGCGGATGCGATCTCGAGGGTTGGGCCACGTGACCAGGTGGGTCGATATCCGTTCCCAGCCTTCTCCATATTCTACTGTGCATGGAATCGGTTCAGTCCGACTGCGAGCATCGGTCAGTGAAGGTCACCAACCATCACCTTTATTAATAAGGGGGCAATGAGAAATTGCGGAGATTGTGATGTGGCCCTTTTGTACCCGGACCTACTCATTGGCTCGTTCAGGAAACTCCTTAAGGTGTAAGTGTAGCAATATAGGGATCTATTAGAAAGTTTTTGTGCGATTTATAAGATGGGTATGTTAGAATGCTGATTTTGTCAATATTTAATTTGATGGCAGCGGATTAATTGTGAGATTTTAAAGTTTTAATCTAATCGGATTTTTTAAATATAAATGTACACTTTTTTAAAATTACGTAATTTTGGGGGTTATTATTTTTTACGGGGTTGTAACTTTCCTGGGAAAACTGGAAAAGTTGAAATTTAATATGAGAAGTTTGAGAAATTTAGGAATTAAGAGTGTCAGCTGTTTTTGTAATTAAATGTAATTAATTGTAATCAAATGTAATTACGTATATTATTTTAGAAAATTTATTGTTTTCTGAAAATTGGAAAATTGTTCCTAAATATAAAAATATTAGTATTTAAAGGAATTGAATAGATACATACATAGATCGTTTTAGAATAGGCCTATAATAAATAGTAAAGCTAATTTGCTGTTTAGAATATAATAAATAGTGAAGTTAATTTCATTAGAATATAATAAAATAGTTGAGTTAATTTCAGGTGTAATTTCCAAAACATTTTCTGCATGTTATGAAATTGTTTTATATCGTTTTAAACCGATTTAAAATTGGGATGCTAAACTTGGGGAAACTTGTGTACAGTTAAGATATATTTTAGTTGAAGGGCACATGTTGTGTAATAAATAAGCAAATTGAATGAAAGCTGCGGATGACAGTGTGATTTATGTTTTGTTTTATATATCGAAGTGATGGATTTAGCGTTTTTCAAAAATTGGTTTTTGCACTTTCACAGCTGCAATGTTATATACCCAAACATTTCGATTACTCAAATGTATAACGTGCAAGTCGTACTTATAAAATGAATACTATACTACATACTATATGGTTGCCTAGAAACTATAAGAACACTGTAGAAATAATGAAAATACCCCCCTTTTTTTTCTTTCTGCTCTTGTATTACCCTCCCACTGAGCTCATCGCTCTTGGTAACGTTGGCAACGTGTGAAATTAAAAAATTCCCAAGCGATAACAGTGTATTATTATTATGTACTGTATTTAGAATTTATTAGTACGAATACTGTTTTGAATAATGGAATAGTTGGAATTATTGATTTCGTAGTAGTACCGTAATAGAACCAATGATAGAACGTTGTTTTTGAACGGCCCCCAGCGCCTTGAAGACGTTGATGTATTTGTGGAGAAGGCTGTTGCTGTTTTTAGAAATCTTAAGACTTTAAAAATATATCTGGTTATTTTATTTTACTTGCTGGTTTTGTCTGGCCAATGTATGTGTATATGTTACGTAAACATATATCGGTGTTGACCCCCCCCCCTCCCCTGGTGTCAATATCTGGAAACAAAGGACAGGATGATTGCAGGGGGTGATCATTGATTTCGGTGGGAAAATAGCGTTTGAGGTTGTATTTATTTGCAGGGATTTGCGGTCATAATAATAGGGGTTGTGCATGGGAGTGAAGTAATAACTCCTCCCACATGTGCAGGGAGTATTAATTAAGGATGTTTCATGCGCAGGCACCATTACGGGGACAATGGACACAGGGTGGAGGAGGACGAGGACCATTACAATAATAACGACGCCGACAACATCAGCAACTGCTGGACACAGTACATCACGATGACCAGCGAAGACCTCTTGCAGCCCGGCCACGTGGTCAAGGAGCGATGGAAAGTGGTCAGTGCAATGTGTTTTCAAATTACACATCAATCTATACTGCTCATGCATGCATATTATATAATAAGATGCAGCACAGCCAGTCACTGTACTTCATTGTCACACCTTGTAGATTGTTTGGAAAAGTGCCAATGTAAAGTGAATGAAGTGTTTCCCATTTTAACACCAGGTGGTGCGCTGAAAACGCTGTGGATTGAGAGATTTTGAGGTGCGCCATCTGGTGTTGAAAGTAGCAAATGCTCTTTCATTTACTGATTTATTGTAGCACTTGGGAACTGTCATTTAGTCATATACAACTAATTTTCAATTGACTGATTTCAGTAGGCGTGTCCCATTGCCAATATGGAGGCTGTAATGTGGATAATCGTGCAACCCTATTGGCTGGTGCCTTGATATCCTCAAGGAAACCATTTTCATTTTGAATTTCAGCCAATAGCAAGGCACGTGAAATCGGTCAATTAAACATGTAAATTGACCCTTTTCATTGTTCTGTCATTGGCTAAAACTAAACGTTCGAAAAATGGCGTCCTAAGCACAGTCCTAAGTGAGGAGATTTGTTTTCAGCCAATCGGATTGCATAATCTTCCTCACTATAGCCTCCATCTTGACAATGGGAGGTGCTTACTGAAAAGGGTCAATTATGTAGCATTAATTGGATGTTATTCAGGGTTGCATACCTGAATTAAAAATTTATAATTACTGATAGTTCGAAATTATTACAGTGAAATCTGTCTATGGTGGAAAACTTGTCTACGGTTGAAGGTTTTCCCGGTACCTTGAGATTCCACCGTAGACAGGTTTTACTGTGTTAATTGCAAAAATATCCATGGAATTTCATTCTGAGCTTTTTGTGGACATGCACCCTGAATAATGGCGGCCAAATTTTCCAAGTTGGGTGACTGTAATTTCCGACATCTTTCATTGGAGACATTCTGGCTCCAAGTTCTTGCTATAAATATGTTCTGCTGAGATGTACACTATTTGCTGCGTGTCCTTCCCATACTCAAGCTGCAATCTTGTCTTTAAAGACAATTGTCGATAAAGCGGCCATCTTGGAAATGTAACGAAAAAACGCGCTGAAAAACAAAATCGCGTGTGTCTCGTAATTACCTTCGATGAAGAGTAATTATTTTTACTTAATTGCTGCGCTAATTGCGTTTACACAGACGGTTTTTTCGCCCCTTTCTAAAGACTGTTTTGTCATTTGTAACCGAGACTAAACAAATTTGGGCCAAACGATGCCCTCCAAATCCACTTGGCACCTTTTCCAGAGTAATAAGCCTAATGGCTGTCATGTGACCACGCATCCATTTTGTGCGATTTCTCAGGTGAGGTCTTTTTATTCTGTCCTGAAACAAAGTATTTTTGGGAGGCCTTTGTGGGTCACTCGAATGGGCAAATGAATGTGAGCAAAGAGTTGATTTGTGAGGTGTTGATGTGAGCAGGTGCATGCAGCAAAGCTAGTGCCATCTGGTGGATGGTATCAAAATACACATCAAAACCTTCATGAGAAGTTGTATAATATGTAGATGTTGTGTGATTTTAGTTGCGGAAGATTGGAGGTGGAGGGTTCGGGGAAATATACGAGGGTTTGGACCTGGTGTCCAAAGAGCAAGTGGCCCTGAAACTGGAGTCTGCCAAGCAGCCGAAGCAGGTGCTGAAGATGGAGGTGGCAGTGCTGAAGAAACTACAGGGAAGGGAACACGTTTGCCGGTTCATCGGTTGCGGCAGAAACGACAGGTTCAACTACGTGGTGATGCAGCTGCAAGGCAAGAACCTTGCGGAGTTGAGGCGTTCCCAGCCCCGTGGAGCCTTTTCCCTCTCCACTGCGCTCCGGTTAGGCCACCAGATCATGAGGGCCATCGAGAGCATACACGATGTGGGCTTCCTGCACCGCGACATCAAGCCGTCAAACTTTTCCATCGGTCGCTTGCTGCACAATTGCCGAAAGGTTTGTACTATCTGTATTTGGCTGCTTGTAAGAAGGGTAACTCGATTTTGGGTATGATGAAACGATGATGACCTCCAGGTGTACATGCTGGACTTTGGGTTGGCTCGCCAGTACACGAACGCCAACGGAGAGGTGAGGACACCGAGGCCTGCCGCGGGCTTTCGTGGCACGGTGCGTTACGCGTCCATCAACGCCCACAAAAACAAGGTTTGCAGATGAACTGTTGGTTGCGATATACTACCATACGATGGAAACCAGAGTATCTAACTGTCTGTGGTGTTTGCAGGAGATGGGTCGTCACGATGACCTCTGGTCTCTGTTCTACATGTTGGTGGAGTTTGTGAACGGGCAGCTGCCGTGGAGGAAGATCAAAGACAAGGAACAGGTTAGCGTCATGGTGTGATCACTGTTATATCCAACCAGAGGGTTGATGTAATTTAGTAGTAACTTTGGACGTGTTTTAAACTTACAACAGGTCGGGCTGATGAAGGAGAAGTACGACCACAGGTTGCTGTTGAAGCACTTGCCATCGGATTTCAAGCAGTTCCTGGAACACATCGGACAACTGGAGTACGCTGACCGTCCCGATTACCAGATGCTCGGAGGGCTGTTCGAAAGGTGCCTCAAGAGGAGAGGGGTGAAAGACGGTGATCCGTACGATTGGGAGAAGCCGTACACTGATAACTCGGTGGCCACCACTACCACAACGTCCACGACCATCATCACCAGGCCCCAACGCACATCTCACGGGTACGGATTCGTTCGCAGTAGGACCAGCTTTGACGCGCGGTCTTCTCAATCTCAACGGATGATCTCTTCTTTGCTCCAGGTTGGGTCAGCAAACGGCCAACACCGGTGTGGACAACATGTACGATGACGTCATCATGGCTAGTTACCACGATAACCAGGAGAACGTGGAGCCGGAAGTGACAACCGACGGCTGCGGCGGAGTGCCGTCGAGCCCGGCTCTGGTCGGCGGTGGAACGGTTGGTGTCGGGGACAACGAGACGTTGGGAAGGAGACACAGGATGCAACAGCAACAACAGCACCATCATCGGCAACAGCAGCAGCAGCAACAACAGCGCAAGGACACCATCTACATCCGAGATCAGGAGACCGGAGCGGTGGATGGAACTACCACGGCGACAACTCAACATGCCGACAACAATAACTGCAATGCCAACGCAATCAGGTTGTCAGTCACGAGTGATAACACTTAGAATTTGTCACGCTGGTACATATGCTAAAGTTATAAAATATACGTTTGAAGGTACGCGTCCTTGACTCTGACCCCTGCACCAAAGACAGCATCTACTCCTGCAGCGGTGTCAAAGAAACGGCGTGACGAAGATGAAGGTGGAGAAGAGGAGGATGAAGAGGAGGAAGAAGAAGATGACGAGGAGGACGAAGCCCGTCGTATGAAGAGGACGAACGCGGCGAACCGCAGAGCGGGGACCAAGTCGGCGGTCCGTGAACCCGCCGACCACCGCGTCGAAGAAGGCAGTTGTTGCTCCTGCGACGGAGGGCCCCATGGTGGTGGAGCAAACGGTCACAGCCCAAGAACAACTCCGACGGCCCAAGTCACCTCGGCGACGTCGGCCGCAGAGGCTCCCTCGAAATGCAGCACTCCCGGTAACGCGGTCGGCCAGTGGATCTGCACGGGTTCCAGGTCTGCGGGCGAAGGAGGCGGAGGTGGTCAGCAGACCAGAGGGGGTCGTCAGCACCGGCGATTTCACCCGGCTCACAGGGCCAAGTACCACAGCCGTGACCTTTCCGTGACGCAGTTCGCGGTCATGGACGACGACGCGGTGTCCGCGCTGCAGCAGGTTACCAAAGGCGGGGGCGGAGGAGTGACGTTGGTTTCTCAGTGGAAATCGCAGTTCGATGACAGCGAGGAAACCGACCAGGAGGTTGAAAACGCCCAGTTGGCTCAGTCGCCGGAACACCGGATGAACAGCGAACCTCTGGTGACGGCACCGAGCCCGACGGCGGCGCAGAGCGCGCCGCGCAAGACACCGACACCGGTGTCGGCTCCGATGGAGCCAACCCCCAAATCTTTCCCGGCTATCCCGGAGAAGGAAGGTGAAGATGGAACGAAGGTAACCACCACCCCGAGGAAGGGTCACAAACATCCTCGGCGTAGGACCAGGGAGCGGAACGAGATGCCCCAGCATGCCCCTTCTGCGGTCGCGGGAGAAGTGAAAGAATCGCAGACACCGTTAGAGTATTTGGCTCTCGAGGGAGACGTGGCCCAAGAGGACCCGATGGCAGTGGGCATCCCGAAGGTATGGAGCATGCCCACGTTGTCCAATCACATCAGACCTGACCTTCAGCCCCCGAGGCTTCAACAAGCGACCTTCGATGAGATAGTCTACGATTTGGATGTTATGAGAAACGTGGGTGTGAAACAGAAGTCATTTGATGCGGAGGGAGGAGTTAACGGTAGTGGTGGAGGAGGAGGGGCTTGCGAGGAAGGGGTCCGACCATCAGTGGAGAGGCAACACTCGCACGAGAGAAGACAATCTCTGCCAACGCTGTCACGGCTCTTCTCGGTATCGTCTGAGCCCCAGGATTCCAAAGACGGTAAGGAAGATGAAGAGTCACCGGTGCCATCAGCGGCACCCGTCGAGTGCAAGTTGGAGATCAGGTTGGACACGGGGGCCGTCATGACAGTAACCAGAATGGATACGAATGCGGTGAGGCCGGCGGTTGCGGAGACTCCGGGGACACCAAGGTCCCCCTCGCGGTCACCGACGCCGCCGGAAACGAAGGCCCCTCAAGGAGACGAGGTGTCCGTGTACTACGACGCGATGGGTGAGGAGAGCTCGATGGTGAGGCGGTTGAGTCTTCGGGGAGATCCGCATCTGGGGAGAATAAGCGACGAAGGCGATGAGTTCGACACGCCGCCGAAAGGCGAGGAGAGTCTGGCGGTGGCCACCATGCCAGAACCGGCGGTCATCAACCTGTGCGACCTGTCGGCCGCTTTCCACAAGTCGAGCTTGATGGTGAAGTCGGCACCAAGACCCGGAAGGAAGAACGCGGTTGCGGAGGATGCCACCAGCGTTGCGGTGTCGGCGAAGAGCGATGACACGGAGCAATTGTGTCCTAATGCTGAAGTGAGATATACATATGGTTTTTTCCTACGTTTAAATCGCAGCCTTGAAGAACGATTCAACTGCATATTGGCTACAAAATATCAACAATGTCGTAAAAACGTTGAATCGTTTTTCGAGGTTGTGCGTAAATTCGGTAAATTCTAAGATGGAATGATATTTTCTTGTGTAGGTTAAAGATGTCGAGGTTGTGGAACAAGGCCAAGCTGTCACCGTCTCTACTACCACTAAGACGACAGAAGACCATGCTGAACAACAACAACAACAACCTGCGGATGCGAAATCGGTGAACGAACCACCACCAACTAGTACCAAAGTCGACGCGTCAACCGTAAAGAGCGCGTCGAAAATCCCAAAGAGTGGTTCGATGACCAGACCACCTTCCTTCCCATCGTGGGTCAAGAGACGGCAACAGTCGCCAGTAGGAGGAGGAGGAGGAGGTGGGGTGGTACCTGCAGCCGACGGAGGGGTTGCGGTGGTGAACGAGAGACCGGCAACTCCGGTACTGAGATCTCTCAGGAGATCCATCACGTCTCCTCTGCCTTCCTGGAAGCTGGCAGGAGACGATGAGCACGCCCACCACCACCATCACTGCAATCGATATCATCACCATCACCACCATCACCACAACAACCCTCAAGAACCGGTGAGGCAAAGACCCTTGTCGGAGGACCTGAGTGCAGTGGTGGTTGTGGCCGATGGAGAGGAACCGGCCGGATTGATCGAAGCCGGTTACACCCCTGGGGTGCGAAGGAGACGAGGCCAAGGGGCGGTGGACGAGTCGGCGGCCGATGCTAAATTGAGGCTGGCGCGCAGGAGGAGGACCAGTACGAGAACCCGGCAGCGCACTCCGGGTCAGTTCTGATGTCCATTAAGATACAATCCCTGATTTTGTGTGGGTGTAATGAATTAATTTCTGATAAAAATAGGTCCTGGTGGTGTGATGGTAGGAGCCAGCGGTGCCGAAGAGTCCGGAAGCAGCGAGACGAACAACACGAGCGCCAAGGACTCGGACGTGGCGGGTGTGCAGGTAGTCTCTGCTAACGGTCAGCCAGCAGCAGCAGTGAAGCCCAAGGAGGTGCAGCTGCGAAGGTCCATCTACCTTCTGGCGGCTGCAGCGGCCGGCATCGAAGTTGATGTCGGTGGTCGCGAGTCGGGCGAAAGCAGCCAGGCGGATTCGGAGTCCTCGTCCCCCGCTCAAGTACCCAGACCACCTTCCGGTGACCCTCCTTCGCACGGATGCATCGCGGCCAGGTTGGTGTCCTTGAGCGTCAATTTAATTAACACTTTAGGCGTTTTGGTGGTCCAAAATGAAAGTTATGTCTGCCGAACAGAAGACGGCGGTTCCGGCCTTCGAGCTTGCTGGAGAAGCAGGCACCGTGCAGCGAGTCCTCTTGATGGGTAACGTAGAGAAACAGCTGATGGATCTTGTTTTCCTTCTCTGTCTTGAGATGGGTTTGATCTTGATGGTGGCAACGGCCTCCGGTCCTACGTAGATGCGGCGCGCAATGATCTCTCGCAACGCGACGCGCCATCGGCTACGCAAACTACTCGGATGCGGATCTTGAACGCTTCTTGTCAAATTAGTAACGTTACTATATGCTATCATGTCAAGCCCGATCAATCTGTTTTTTATTTATTTTACCTCGTAGGTAACTTACTACTCTACGATACGTGAGAATTCTCATCTATACCTTGGTTCGCGTGAGCCGTAGTTATACATACACACAACGTCCCCCATTTGTTTTCGTTGTTTTTGGAAGTTTATTTAATTAATTTATTTATTTCATTTGACATGGTAGAGTCGACAACAATAACAGAAGTGCTCAAAACGTTGTTGAAGGTGTTACGGTGAAACTTGGCGGAGGGTTCGATCGGAAGAGCGCGGCGAAAGATTTCGGATTTAACGGAAGTATGAACACTGTATACCCTTGTTGTACTTATCCCTCATTATCTTCTCAATACTATTAACGAATGAAGTTTTCCTTCAGCAAGTTGTATTCCGCATTCGACGAGTTAATGCGCAGATGCGTAAAGCGGCTTCGGCGACTTGCGGCGCGTTCACCGTGTAATAGTAAACTCCTGTGGATTTACGTTTACGTCAATTTTTTTATTTATTTTTTACGTTTGCTGTTTTGATCAATGTTATAGTTGTTAGTATATTTGCCAAGTTTCACTATATGATTTATGAGATTATTATTTTTTGTCCGTTTTTCACCCTCAGGTACTTGTTTTTCACCGCTAGGTGTGATAGCGTGCTTTTGTGATGAGCCTTCCTTGGATTTTTGTAGGAAAGCGAGAGACATTTTTTCGATAATGATCAATAGATGTACGATATTACAATGCAGTTATTATACAGTAATAGTGTATACGTAAAAAGCTTTTTTCCCCGCGCTATACGACATCGAACAAACCAAACGTTGATACGATAATATTCTAGCGGACAGAAAGATCAAGGGAAAGATTTTGAGATTTTCGGTGAAATGGCAGAGTTGAGAAAATGTGGAAGTAAAACTCGAATCTGGTGTAAAGCCATTTATTAAAAACCCTGTATTGGAATTATTATTGTAGCGTTGCGGTAAATTTTGCGGCAAAGCGAAACCTTCGAATTCACACCGTGCACTCGTATAGTACATTGCAATTATGACACCAATGATATACATGAATATAAATGAACCTATTAGAAAACGTTATAAGAACTATTTCCAAAATTCTATAACAAAGTCTAATAATACAGCAGCACTGTTTACGTAAGATTTAGGCCTATCTGAAGCATATTTCAATTTGTCTTTTGGCCCTGTATTATATCCAATTGATTCAATACATCAAATTGTGAATTAATTTACGTTTGTTAATGATGGTAATTATAATTAACTATAATTAACTGTAATTATAATTAACTATAATTTCCATGGGAATTATAATATATGAACTTTGAAAAAAGTTGGTTTCGTGGAAATTAATATGCTGCATACTGAGAGGAGCAATTATATAAGGTTTTTCTGAACGTTTCCAGCAAATTTTATATTTATTACATGTAATACTTTTATTTTTCTGGACAAAAAACTAAGGTTTACAGTATGGTCCCTATATCAAAGTATGCGAATGTTTTCGTGTGAACAGTGCAGTAAAAATTATAGTAATTAAAATAGGGTCAGTAGATTTAAAGTGATTATTGCCTTTATCGATATAGTAAATACGCTTTTTAAAATTTGTAATGCTTTTTTTAGAATATTTTTTATTCATTGGAAATTCGAGTTTACGTATTCTCGCGTCACGTGATTGGAAATATCAGTATATTGGCGTTTCATGATGTAAATATAGCCATATATTTTGGCATTCAGTGCTGCGTATTATTTATATGGTTGAAAGCTAGAAGTGAAAGTGCAAAATTGATGATTGATATGATTGGCGATCAATATATAGTGTATTGATAATGTATGCGATATTTCAAGGTTTTTATTGGTTGAAAATTACGCGATTCGCTTCCTCTTTTTACCTGTGTGATATTTGTTTTTGAAATTTAGAACGGTACTTGAATATATACTGGAGTGAAATGCAAATAATGAAGTGGTTTGGCGGCCATTTTGAAGAACATTCGAATGCAATCCAAAATGGCGGCCTGCATTGTGCTGTTGTCCGTTATTTTTCGACATATTTATTATAATTATAATAATTTATTCGTTTACAGGAAGCCAGCATGGTTTGCTCTTCTCTCGATCTGTATTTGTACCGTTTGCTGTTTCGATTAAAACATTTTACTTGCCGGATTCTGCGCCGAAATGTATAACTTTAAAAAATGACGTCACAACTTTAATATTTCATGCAATTTTTGAACGACCCCCGTAATCTTATATTTTCCCAATCAGGATTTTCTGGTGGATCGATTCCAGGAGATGAATCTATTGTGTTGTGTCGAACGTATAAAATCGATTTTATTTAAATCGAATGTGCAACGGAAATGTCGTTATATAAAAGTGTCGCCTCAACTGCGCATGCGCACATCGAATATTTCAAAACATGAAGAAACCGAGGAATAACCAATGAGCTGAGAGTACTGTGTATGTCATTATTATTACGTTGTTAAAATAGTGTTACGTAAGGGATTTAATTACTGTCTTCCTCCAACAAGATACAAAAAGATTTTATAATTGATTTTATAGACGCAGATTCAAATGGGAAGAAAAGTAGGTGGAGATGCCATTTTAATCCGACAGATGGCGCAGCGCGCGTTTTGTTGAGTGACGAGATCATCACATTTCATTCGATGGAGGCGCCATTGCTGGATGGCAGACGTCGCATCGAGCGAACGCACCAGGTAAAGTGATTCGAAATCCATATATCTTCGTGTAACCTGCGTAAAACTCGCGTGCAAAACAATCAACAGTGTTGTTTTTTTGCGATGTTTCTTCTGCTTTTCTTGCGTCTTGTTGAGGATCGATTTTCTGCGACTGCGCACATCGCTTTTCCTCAATCTTTGCACATTTCCCGTTCATTTCTCGCACTCGTGACTGCCGTTTTGGTTGACACGCACACGTAGACGTTTAATTCGACCCGATGTTTGATTGCTAACGAGGATCAGTGGCTAGATTGCAGAGAGCGGCGTTTTTCCCGCCTACAATTTGCTGTTGCGAAATTTAGGCCTAAAAAAATTTCTCAGTTTGTCGACGCGGCGACCGGGAAAAGGTGCAAAAACCTTGAAATCTCTTCATTAATACAAACGATCCGGTTTGTTTTACAAGTGTGAACGTGTATTTGAATGCAAGTATTAGTAAATATGTTAATTGGTACAACGAATAAAACGACTACACCCCCTATTCATTTTCCCTCCCAACGATTTCGCAATCGCCGCCTTTTTTTTTTTACCATTCTTACCCCAAATTTAAGTCCAAAATGGAGCTATGCTCATATATATGATATATATGGTGGCCATGAGTTTATTGATTATTTTATTTATCAAAAACAACGTTTGTGTTATCCACATGGGTTTTCAAATTAGGTTTCAATTTATTTTTACGATTTCCGTCATGCGCAGTAATAAATATTAAATCCAAAATTAATTTCATATGTACTGTGTGAAATATTATATTGTGGTTTTATAATTTTCACAGAAGAAATGTGGTTTCGCAACTCGACAGCTTGAAATAACTGATTTTAAAAATTATAAACGCAGTGAAAACTCGCAATGCATCGAAATTAAATTTAGGCCTAACTGAACTTTTCTTTATTTTTCATTATAATGTTAATAATTTCACGAAATAGGTATTTTGAAACATGTATGTTTGTTAAACTTTATTGGGAAACTGTATAGGTAGGTATAGAACATTAACAAAATTGATAACACCAAGATAACACTATGACTTTTGAAAATGTAGTATTTTATTGATACAAATTTGTGAACGCAAATTATTGGTTAAACATTTTTAATTAACCAACTTTTCACCTGTCAATGAATACAGTAAAACCTGTCAATCATGGAATCTCATGGGCTTTTCCAGATAGGTTTCACTGTATTATAGTTTAATGGGGAAAAGTAGTAATAAAAGAAACAGTAAATAGTAAATTAATAATCAAAAATAAATTAAACAAATGCCACTGGAAAAAGTAATTTTCTGAAGTTTGTTTAGAAAATTGCACAGTTTCTCATTCATAAAAACTTGAAATTAACTGTTTTTTTTTTCTCACTCCTGGAAAGGACTGCAGAATTTTGTGTTTATTTTGGGTTTCATACTTATTTTCCCCTTTTGTGGCTCAAAAAATGCTACAGCCATAAATTGTAATTTTTTTCCGTGTTAGTGAATGAAATGTTTGCTTTTTATGAAACAGACTTCTGAATAGTTCTTCGATGGTGCTGTTCAAGTAGGAGTTATAAATAATAGGGAAAATGACCATGAAATCTAAGATAAATTGTGCAGGAAATTATTGAGTGTTTGGGATCGTTGAGTTTATTATTTTTTGGAGGGGGGGGGGGAGGAGGAGGGGGTTAACTGGGATTTGTACCTGTAATCCACCATAAAAGAAACAGTGTCCACAAATTTACATTATTCAGTATGGTGTTCAAGGTGAAACCAGAGATTACAATCTGAGAGGTGTGTTGTAATTTTTTTCTTGTTACTATAGTAGTCCTATTCTTTAAACAAACCATTTTTCAAGTAGAGTTTCTTGGTGGGTGTGACGTCATTTATTGACGTCCAAGAATAAAAAATTAAAAAACAAGAAAGTTTCATCCACTCTTGATACTGTATAAAAGTATTTTTATTAATGAAGCCTAATGTTGTGTGTTGTCATCTGCAGAAGATATGGGAGCCATGTTGACAAATCTTATCAGGGTTTCTGTAATAACAGAAAATAGTAGAACATTTCAGAAAGATTTTGTTATTCAAGGAAATGGGTGTGACGTCATAGTAGAAGGGGTTGTTTTAAAAGTACGTTGGGAGTTGTGAACTACCTATAGAATCATGAATTTTTTGTAGGGAATCGTCTTAATTTTGAACAAAATTTGACATTAAATTTTAATGACCCCTTTGCCCCGCCCCTTCGCGTTTGTTGGACCGATGACGTCATCGGCTTACGAAATAGAAGTGGAAGTAAATGCCTATAAAAAGACTGCCAGTTTCAACTTTTGTTGTGGGGGGGGGATAAAAAATACAAGAAATAAACAACCGCGGCGGCTATTCGAGGTAGGATTTTTTTTAAATAGAGAAATGGAACGGGAAACAATATAACAGGTGAATAGTGTGTGGTAATGTGGATATATGTTTGTGATAAGACAGCTGCATGTGGGTGATGTGCGTTGATTGTGTTTTGACGATGACGTCACTGGGGATATTTACACCCATATGTGGGTGGTGGGGTGACGTCACGGATTGACGTCACAGGAAATTTCCGGCGATAATGAGTGTCATCCCCAACACTCCATAGCTAATTTGAAGATCCCTATGACGTCATTCCAAGAATGGGAGAAAACAGGTTGTTTGAAAGTTTGAAATCTTTAGTTGAGAGGAACAGTTCGAACGTACAGCGCCACTCGCGGCGCATTTTGGTACTACAGATGGGTACAGTGGGCGTTTCTCAATTAAACATCTGTCCGAAACAATTTTTTTTTACAAGCCAGAATTAATTTCATTTCTGTATTTTGTTGATAAGTCAATCAAATTATGTCTCGAGGTTGTGGTGATGGTGGTTAGGATTTTTTTAGGATTTTTATCGTGCAGCTCCACCTAATGGCGTTTTATTGCAACAATAAATTGATAGCATTGGTGTTTCTGAACTGAAGTCACGCAACATGGGAAATATCAAAGTTTCACATTATTAAAATCTCCGACGGTTTCAAATTATTTCGCAACAAGTCCGGTTTCCATCATAGACAGGTTTGCATACGTTTATATCATATGTAAAATAATGATTGAATTTTAACACCAAAGTCGTGATTTTAATATATATAATAAGGTCATTGTAATAATTAAAATGTGATTACACGTTTGAATGAACCTGGAAATAGATGATGGCTGCCATGCATCAGTTGTTTAGGTCAAAACCAAGTGTACACATTATTAATATAGTAAACTGGTTTAAATTGGCAGGTGACTTGGCCATAATCCAAAAAAAGAATTAAAATAAAATCATTATTTTTGCAGTGACATAATCATTTGAAACTAAACATGGATTAAAATGTTTTCAAGGTCAAGTTCAGAGGTAATAAAATTCTACAGGCTCATTGAGTTTTCTAAATACAGTATGATCGATTTCATAAAAATCTCTCTATGCTGGAAAACCTGTCCATGGTGGAAAATGGCATTTTTTGGACCCATTGACAGCATTATTTAAGTAAGATTACACAATTTTAGGGTGGGCAGATTCCACCATACACAGGTTTCACTATAGTCTATGTGTGGTGGAAAACAGTAGCAACTGCAAGTGTTGAGCTCCCGAGGTCCATATCTTTTTTGTTACTGTTCATATGGGGTGGAGGAATAGGGGAGATTTGGTTGGTTTCACAGGTTGGTGGTTTTCGGACAATAATGTTATATGGCACAGGGGGAGGGGCCATCATTGGCAGGTTGAATGGCCGAAAAGAGCGGACAACGCACCCTTCTTCGTTTATATATGTGTGTGTATGTGTGTGTGCACAGCACCTTTGAAAGCTTCTAACTTTTCACTTTTTACCAGGTGTTTTCATGTGTGACATGCTCCTGGAACAAGTGTTAAACTCCGAGTAAAAAGTAGTGAGCGGATGGACAAGAAGATGGAAGTTGTGACTTGAGAGATGCCCAGTGGCAAGTGGTGTGCAAGAAGAAGAAGGTACGTGGCACAGGTGAACATGAGGAGAGTGGTGACGAGGAACTCTTGCAAGAATGGCCAAACATCAACATCCTCCCAGATGACAACAACATTGGACAGACTTACCAGAGGAGCCACCAAGAGGAAGATGAGGGACGAAGGACAAGCTCAGCAGGCAGTACGGGTACTTCGGGTTAACGGAAGGGTCCAGGAACGAAGGGCACCTTCGGTGCCCAAGAAAGTGGTGGCGAGGGTCACCGAGCCACAAGTGCGAATGAGGAGGGTGGCCAGCTTGAACGCGATGGCCAAGGTGCACATACTGTACGAGAACGAGGCCAGAAGCAGCCCGAACACCAGTGCCAGCAGCTCGAGCGGAGGAGAGGAGACACCGGTGACCGTGGCGATTGGCACCCAGCATCAGCAACCGAAGCGCAGGAAGAGGTCTACCGGTGAAGGTTTGCAGGTTGAAGCCATCAGTGCTGTCACACCGAAAAGGATGGCCAGTTTGAACGCGGTGGCCATCTTGGCTGCGAGTTACTGCCCGGATTGGGCCAGGGCACACAGGACACCTGTAGCAAGTCCTTCAATGGTAGAACATGTTTCAGTAAATTTTTAATATATGGGTATTTTGGTTGCGGTTGGTTTTGCAGCGCCATCTGGTTGTAGAGATAACTTGTAAGTCGAGGGTGCCTATACAGAGTGTCTATTGATACTGGAATTTTTTATTATCCTTAGAATCCTGGAAATATATATAATGGAATTTTTTCATAATCCTGGAAAACGTATCATTTCTGGCACTTTACATAATTTTGGTTTATTGATTTCTGTGTTCCTCTTCTAATTTGCTTAGAACGAAAATTACAAAATACCAATTATGCATGAGACTTTTGAATTTCGAGGTTTAATTCCACTTATTCGTCAGTTTTCAAGGGATTAATGTGGTTTGTTATGTAACTATCTTTCACTTTATGTATTTTGTGAAATGAAAGTTTAGTGACACCGTGGTAACTTTTTAAGTCGAAGATACCTATACTGGAAAAGTTATGGAAATTTGAAATTTTTGATAAAATAGAAAACAGTGGAAATGTTTAATATTGTCAAATTTTCAATGCGTTTCAAAGAGTATTTTGTCAAACTTAATCAGCGTTGATTAAATTCAGATTAAAGTAAGCAGTAAATCCTCTCTCAGGGGACAAAACATTTACACCATAGACAGGTTTTCCAGCATGAAGAAGTTTCTATTTTTAAACAGTCATTTTGCTGTCATTGGTCAATTCAAAAAGAAATTAGGGTTTCCATTATAGACAGGTTTCACTGTATTATACATATAATATGAAGACATGGAATAATAAAATGTAATGGGAATTTTAAAAATGTGTAAAATGGTCATGGAAATACTGTATTTCCTGGAAAAGGATTGTATTTGTATATTTTTAATGTAATTTTTGTTGGGTTTTCTAATATTTCTAATATATTGAGTGAAGCCTATTTGGTGCCTTTTCTTTGACAAGGCCGTGGAAAAATTTGATGGTTGTACGTTCACACCCCCCAAGGGAGTTAACTTTCCCCAATTTGGTTTTATGCGGGTTTACATGCACTTTTATGCTCTTCTCAGAGGGCCATCATCCACTTTTGCAAACAGCAAGGGCTCCACCCTTAGTTTGTACTTGGTGGAAACTTTTGTTGCATGCGTTGGAAAACTACTGTGTATTGCCACTCCCCACGAAGGGTTTTTGCTTTATTCATAAGCCCTTTCATACTTTTCCATGAATCGCCAACGACAAGACCAAAGGCAAGAAAGGCAGCAAGGAAGCCAGCAGCAAAGACGAGATGCCTGGGAAAGAGAAAGCCAAGGAGAGAGACAGGGGCTTGGCGGTTGCAGTAACCCGGTGCAAGAAGGTTCGCAGGAGGAAAGACACCATCGCGCAGCACGAAGACCCCAGACCCTTGAGTAAAGTTACGAGGGCCGCCACCAGGGACGCCGTAAAATTCGACGACGGATTAAGCGAAGACCGCGGTCACCATCATCACCACCACCATCACCACCATCTGGGTTACGCGTGGACGGACCACGAGCCGGTGAAAACCGAAGCGGTCAAGATGGTAAGCGACGATGACCACCACCGCGGTGAAGGAGAGATGCGAGGTGCCGCGGAAGTCACAATCACCGGCATGTACATCAACCCGACCAACAACACCAGCCAGAGCTTCTGCATCTCGAGGGTACACCGCGGTGGACGGAAACAACAGGAGACACTGGACAGTGAGGCGGTGAAAGTGAAGGCAAGGTCACCGACGCCGGTGCGGCAGATCTCGCAGCAGCAGCAGCAGCATCTGATGCACGCGGGCAACGTGATATTCCACCATCCGGCTCCGGGTCCTGAGGTGAGGGTCGTGGTGTTCAGGATGTTGTCGAGATTCGTGGGAGGTAATACCTAATGAAGTTTGTTCGTTTCAGACTTGCGTTAACCTGGGTGTTGGAGTACCCATCGTCAATGTGCCTCTACCAAGACACTTCCGCAGCGCCTTCAGCGTGCCGCACTTCGGACGACACGGCGCACTCTCGTATACGCATGGTAAGGACATTTAGTTCGTCTCGTGGCCATCGTGCTTGAAAATCTCGTTGGAATTGGTATAAAAGGTACATGGAAGGTTCTGATTATACGCTGAAACCTCAAGTGTTCCTGTTTGCTAGATGCAAAAGATTGGCACGAGTTTTGGAACTTTGGTGTACTGGTTGGCAAGTGCCGTTTTGAAGTGGATCGATTGCGCACTTGGTTTTTTGATGTTGTAAATCAGTAGGAAATTGGGAACACTTGTAAGTGTTTGTTGCGACAAATATAAAAATTTCAAGAAAGTAATAAATTCCAACGCGGAGGAAAAGCCGGTTACCCTGGCGAATTGACAAAAATGTGGCGGATTTTTCACGGGGTCTTGAGTTGGCCGTTTTTTTCCTCCCATTTCAAGATGGAATTTATTGCTTCGTACTTGAAATTTATGTACTTGTCGCGATGTAGGCTACTTCGTTAAAGCTACCGACAACAACTTTTCACGAAAATGACTGGACTAGTTCTTAATACGGTGCACTTTTTATACTATCGACTCCGAAATGGTTAATTGTTTACGCAGGTTACTTCCAGCCGGCCGGGCCTCTCATCCAGACCCTTCCGGAGACGTGTCTCATACACAAACCCATCCCGTTCCATCCGCACGGCTGCCCCGGCGGTGACCCGTCATCCAACGGCGCGCAGTCCGCGGCCACGTACTTCTCTCCACCTCCCACCCCTGTCCATCCTCACGGACGTTGCAAGCGAAAGCACGAAGACTCCTCCGTGTTCCCAGTTCCGGTCACTTGTCCAGTGAAGGTCGAGCCGCTGAGACCTCCGGATTCTCCGCCGCCTTCTTCGGCCGGTTCGCCGTCTCCTTCGCAGTCTCCGTCAATCTCTCCACCTTCGTCTCTGTACGTGAGGGCTGGAGTTGGCAGTGGAAGGGCCCTCAGGGTGGCGGTCAAAGTGGAGGATGTCCTCCAGCAGGGCTACGGCGTGTTCTCCAGGGTAAATAACTGATGGGTGGCGAAACGAACCCACGTGGTGTTCGGATCAGTGAAAGAGGGTGGTTTGCGATGGTAGGTACCCTCGATGGGACATCGCAATCGTGTCTTCCTCCACCGGCATCGCGGACCCCGGTTATGCAGCAACCTGTCGCTGTCTTCGTCCGTGTCTTCGTGCGCTTCTTCTACATCTTCTAACAATTCAACATCGTCTTTGACGTTCGCGGACGCGAGGATCCCCGCGGGACACTTCGGTGCCTCGCCGGCATCCAAGAGGCCTTTCCCGCCGCCGAGCTCTCCATCCTCAACTTGCTCTTCGACTTCGCTGTCCAAGCATCATCAGCGGATCCCTCCGAGGCATTCGAACGGCTGGACCTGGGACGGTGAGCCTTTCCAGAGCCAGGTCACACTTCACGTAAGTCTCAACTACTCGGTATATCCTAACCTGATGGGTGTCTGATGTAAGTGTGGGTTATATATGTGGGTAAATGACAGAACGATGACCCACCGGTACTTCGTACTTGTTACCCGGCCATGAGACACGTCCAAGGAGATGTGATCCGAAGTAGGGATTGCGTACTTCTCAAATCGGGGCCTCGCAAGAACGACCTGCCTTTTGTAGCGAAGGTCACGGAGCTGTGGGAGGACCCGGAGGATGGTAAGTGAGACATTGGTGGGGAAAACATGAAGGTGATTATCATGGATTGCATCTGTATGTTGATGCAGGAGAGATGATGGCCAGCCTGCTGTGGTATTACCGACCGGAGCACACCGAGCAAGGCAGAAGGCCGAATCACATGGAAGATGAGATTTTCGCATCGAAACACTACGATGTCAACAGCGTGGCTTGCATAGAGGACAAGTGCTACGTGCTCACTTTCAACGAGTACTGCAGGTGAACTCACTTTTTCCATCTTGCACCGTGTCCATAGAGCATTTCCATCACGTGACTTTGCACAGTTTCATGGGTTAGAAAGGAAACTCCTGGTAGCCGACATCTTGGATCACAGCTGCATGATCTGTAATATTTCTGAGCTCATTATTAAAATAATTAATATTAACAATTGTTTATTCAAAATGAAAATCGGTTTGTGACCTCCATTCAAACCACATTTATTCAAACCCAGCTTTCTACTAAGAAATGATTGCCAAATTGTCAATCTTTATAACTGTTTTCGTGGATTACGAACCAACACTCCTCCAAATATTTATCAAGAAAATACTGTTAATGTTGGGGTATTAGGGCAACTGGAAGCAAGTTTAGGTCAGAAAGTTGTTATTCTGAGCATTTTCGTGGTTGTTATCCAAGATGTCAGCCAAATATTTCCAGTGACATTACGTGGAAAATCACTATTGAACGGAACGTGAAGATACGGTAACGTGTAGAAGTGTTAATTGCGGTGTTACCGGATGGTAAGTGAGTATACCCTGGTTACACCTGTTAACAGTTGCCTGTTTGTTCCAGGTACCGTGGGAACGCGAAGTTGTTGGCCGAAGGGATGGACAGGAGGCGGTCGGTGGTTCCCGAACTGGACGAACCGTACAACCGATCGCAGCGACAACCTCCGGCACGTATCCCAGAAGACATGGTGTTCTTCTGCAGGCGTGTTTACGATTTCAGACAGAAGAGACTCCTCAAGAACCCTTCGTGAAGCGCAAAGCGGAAGACGAAACGACGGTGAAATGAAAACCTCGAGCGGCGGAGACCGTGAGACTAAACGCTAAAGGAAAGTGCGAAAGGTTCGGTGGACGGACAGGGTTCTTTGCTCCTCCTTCCTCCGATTATCTCATTTGCACCAAGAAGTATCCTTTTTAATTTATTTACTATAATATACTATATGCGCTACCGCGCGGCAACTCGGTCGCGCGGGTGGAACCGAAATCCTAGTTACGAAGAAACGGTTCCCGTTTGCGGCGGAGAAAAAGAAAATATAGCGTTCCTATAAAAGAAAATATAATTGCGGTTTAAATACAGATCTATATACATGAATATATTTGTATTAAGATACAGTCGCGCGCGTTTAATTATACAAAAAGAGGAAAGGAAATATTAACGCTTTCGCCGCTGACCGCGGTCAGCCTACCTGTTGGTCCTCGCAGTAACGAACGCAATTATTACCTTACCACCTGACATATCGTTCAACGCTTGAAAATTTTTGGTGCTCGTTATTATATAGAACAGAGAATCTAAGATGTTTTACGTACGATTGTGTGTGTATATAGTCTTATAATTACGGCAAACTTCCCCCTAACCCGTCGTACGGTTCTGGCAAAATGAATAGAGACTCCATTTTAAAGTTGATACATAACTTTTTACAGGGTGTCTACTGATAATGGAATTTTTTATTGTCCTTGAAATCCTGAAAAATGTATCATTCTTGATACTTTACATAATTTAGTTTATTGATTTCTGTGTTCCTCTTCTAATTTGCTTGGAACAAAATACCAATTAAGCATGAGACTTTTGAAATTCGATTGTTCATTTCATTTATTCATCAGTTTTTAAGGGATTAATGTAGTTTATGTAACTATCTTTCACTATGTATTTTGTGTCTGGGAAAAAAGTTATAAATGTCCTTTAAAATACTAGAAATATACTGGAACTTTGAAATGAAAGTTTAGAATAGTGGTAATTTAACAAAGTTTCTCTTATACAAGTTTTCCCTCACATGGACATCAAATTATGATTCAGATATCAAAATTATAGTTGAAAACTAATATATTAATTTCAGGAATATCATACCAGTAGACACCTTGCTTTACTTTATGCATTGCTTTATGTAAGAATGATCACGTGGAGCAATGGATGGAGTTGATATTCGTGTTGCTGGAACAGTACGGCACGCACCACGCGCAATTAGAAGTCCGCGATGGTCGACACGCCGTGAAAAGAAACAAATCTATATACCGGTTATTTTTAAAAAAAATGCGATTAATATAGAAAGAAGATGAGAGCTTAGCCGGGCACATTTTGTGTCGGAAACTTGAAGTTGCTGCGCGCCGTTCGGCAACCTGTTTGGTTCTTTGCTAGTTTGCGCGATATCGATGGCCTTCCCGTCTTTTAAAAGTTATAAAAGAAAAAGAAATACAAACTAAACTGACCAAACGTGATGATTGTGATACAAGTCCGTGAACCCAATTATTATTATTCTATTTATGCTACCTATGGAGTTATTTTGTTACAGAATTAACCGGGTTATCGATACTATATAATGAAGTTTTATAGCAGGAGAAAATGCGAAAGAGAAATTTTACTTTATGCTTATATAATATAGCTATAGTGTAGAAATGGGATTGTTGCGTGTGAAAATTGTGCTTCTTTCCTTTCCCTTTTTACGCACTACGGTAACGTAACTATTCCTATAAGAGTTAGCGGATTAACAAATTGGGTTTAACAAAGACAGATTGATGTGTAGTAACAAGTGCTCCGGCGAACTAAAGCTTACATTTATCATACGTGTTCTACGTATTTTATCATTCTTGTTGTCATTTTTACGGTGTTCCCATGCGTAAAGTAACCGGTGAGCCAAAAGTATAACTTGTTTTTAAAATGTTACCAAATTTGCGGTACTAATCGGTTTGATGAAACATCTTTTATCTAGTATTTTTGCCGTTTTATTTTGCACCACTGTTACAATATCATTAAATTAAGTGGTCCTGAAGATGATGTTATATCTAAGTTAGATGTACAACTCCGGCCAAAAGTATTGTCGCATTTTGTTATCCTGCAGCGCACGGTAAGCGATAATACTTTTGACCACAATTGTACCTTTTATAATTAATAACAATGATGTGCCAAACTTGTCAAGATAATTGTTTTGGACAAGGGATGAGAAATGTAATGGATCCAATGTTTAATAATGGGAAGTTACTTTTGGCCCACCGTGTTACGGAAACATGGAGTTGATGAACACTATTGGCACCGGTTAGCTTGGCGAATTGCTGATGGAAACGATGTGAACGAAGATGTCGTGGTGCTTTAATAATGCAATATGTGTATAGCCATTTTGGCATTTCGCTTGTGTTCTAACGCATCGCACACTCAAAACAAATAGCGTTGTCATTTATAAGTGTTGCGGATTCCAACAATGCTGGGTTTGATAAATTAAAATTTGCTAACGCTTGCGTATACATCAGAGTGGATATTTTATCAAAACTTATTTTGTATATTGTACAGTGAGAAAAGTCACAATGCGTGGGCTTCGTCTTCGGATTCGCTACTGCTGCTGCTCGGTCCGTACGTCAACGTGGGCCTGTTGGTGTTCACGAACAGATCACTGTTGTCCTCGTTGCTGGAAACCGAACAAGATGAGTGCCTCTGCTTCTCTTCCTCTGGGTGGTCATCTTGCAGATTTTGTTTGGAGTCCGTGTTCGGTTTGATGTCCGCGGCGAAAACCGAAGGCCTGCGATCAAATATTGGATACCGGATTTGAAAGGTAAGTTCGGACAAGATGAAATATGGAATATTTGTCCTTTTTAACCACAAAGATTCTTGGTGATGAACCATCATTAGATGGTAGAACCAACTTAACAACAGCACATGCCATTGGATGTAGAACCTAAATTTCTCGACAGAAGTTGGGAAATTTAATCTACCAATATGGCCATGCCAGTTATGATCATTGGTAACAAGGATAAACTATTTGTTTTGAAGATTACACTGCAATTTTCTTTGTTTTTATTTTTGTATATTATTATTGCAAGGTGTATTATAATATATAAAATGCATGGTGTCACGTGCCAAACTCCCTCTTCAATTAGTTGCTTAATGTTGTGCTTGTACAGAATATGGACTATTTCAGCTTTCACTTTGCTTCCTTCCGGAATGTCTTCGACGATCACATAATCACCTGAAATTTTTAATTGCAACAACTTTATTTCAAATGTAGTATAAAAATGTATTGCGTCGCAACTTTCTTGCACGCAATCAGTTCTCGTGCAATATTGCAATACGATATTGTATGGAAAAGTTGCACGTCAGTAGATTGCACGCAATGAAGTTGCGCAAGTTTATGATGTATCTTGCCTCTTTTTATCCAAACATTTTTACGGAATTTCGGAGGCATGCTTGCTAAGCAAGTTTCTCCCTGAGAAATCTCTACATCATGCAGATTATTTCCACGACTGCTAATTACCTGAAATAACAAGTAATTTATTAAAACCACTCTTGTTAAAACTATATTTTTAAATTCTCGAGTATATAAAATGCGCCGTATATTTATATGGTTACCCTTGCGATTTTATGGCTGCTTTTGAGGGAAACGAATTCATCCATCACTTCTCTCGTTACATGTTTCCGTTTAGTTGCTTGTGACATCTTCAAATTTGCATCAACTTACGAAATCATTACCGTGTTTACATTCGTAACTCTGTTTCTGCCACTTCGCAAAACAAATGGGCAATTTAAAACGTCATCGCGAAACCTGATTGGCTCTACGCAAGAACAGCTTATTGGTGATTGGGTAATCTTTGTTGATGACAATTATTTAACCCTTTATTGATCAGTTAACACGAATACTTTGGCTAATTCCTACCGTGTTCGAGATCAATCGGTTGTATAGATTTAATTATTTCTGTGTTTAATTTTTGACAAAGTTTTAAATGGAGAATGTATGTTTAATTGTTTGTACTGGAATCCATCACAGGGAAATGGGATTATAGTTGCGCATCCGGCAACACCGACTGCAGTTGGCAACATTATCCCTATTTTGAATCTCGCTGAATCTCAAAGAAAATTGCACATTTTCGAGTAAATTTGTCGGTTAAGGTGCTGGTTTTGCCTGTGGATCTGCGAAATACATACTCCGCGGAGCTTTAGTTTTCTTTTTCTACGCAGATTTGGGAAATATAAAGGTTTGTTATTTGAAAGTGACGGTTCGAATCTAGTGCTAATAACCTTCAGACTTGAAAACAAAGAATTTATATTTTCGTTTCTCTAGGGTTAAAGTCAAAATGTCAACTTCTCAGAAGCATAGGAATTTCATCAGCGAGCCGATGGGTGATAAACCAGTGACGGATTTAGCCGGAATTGGAGAAGTTTTTGGGAAGAAATTGAAAGAAGCTGGGTTTGACAAAGTAATTTGGGATTTCCTTGATTTTTGTCTTTAATTTGTACACAGAAAAATCGAGGTCAAAATACGCCTAAAATTACATTTGCACAGCTGATATGTAAGGTTGCTTTTGACATCTCTGACATTTCAGAAGGCGAGGTTTTACATTTTACAGAAAAACTTGTCAAATACATGATAATATATATAGTTTCCACATGATAGCCAATTATAATAGTGTGCCCGCAATGATCTCATTGGTTGACCCATCACTTACTAAATTTAATTAACAAATGACCGATTTAGAAATGGTCACAACTTCCCACTACCATCACAATGATATATTCTTTGCCCTACATATTTGTAGATTTGCACAAATGCATAATACTACATACATAGAAAATACATTACCATTATATTGACATTACCTACCATTCACAATTGTCTATCACAAAACATGCAAATTAATTCACATTGTAAATTTTTGGAAACAAAACAAGATATTGTAGATAAAATTTAGTATGTCATGTAAAAATTGTTGAATAACCAGGTATTTTAAATTAACTGGACAACTGGCAACAGAAGACAACTTCAGTGTTGCAGTACCTTTTATGGTGTAAACTAGTTTTATCAAGAGATCTATTCAAAAGTAGACTCAATACTGGTTTATATTAATTAAAGCCACATGTTACTTTAAATATTTTATGTGTGAATAGTGTTGAAAAATGATCCGCCACAAATATAATTGTGTAATGAATGTAATATTTGTTTTTCCTGCAGGCTTATGTTGTCCTGGGTCAATACCTAGTTTTGAAGAAAAACCAAGAACTGTTCATAGACTGGATTACGGAAGCATGCGGTGCCGACAAGAGGAGAGCCGGAGAATGTTACCAATGTTTAACCGATTGGTGTTCTCAGTTCCTCTGAAACAATTCACACACAACCTGTATTTCTACATATATAACCACTTTTACTTTCACATTTAACATCTTAACAGTACACGCAACACTTTTCGGCGCATTGTATGCATTGTATAAGGTGATTTCTCCTTGAGGTGTTCAGTTGTGCGTGGATTTCTGGCCTCGTAACCTGAATACAATTCACAACTTACCCATTCATTAACTAGAGCGGCGTTGGCGCAACATCAAATACACGTAACATTATTATTTTTTGACTCCACAAAACTCATTGTAAAAGAGCGTGGGATCATTGACAATGTTGCGTGCTTGCGTTAACCCGTTTTGACCGGATGGCATCCACGGGAAACACGTAAAAGTTATTATAGTAATGAGTAAACAACGCATGGGATTCATATCCTTTATTGGTTTTTGTATACACAGTATTAACATTTGTCTGCAAAAAAAAATGTATGCATTTCAAAAAGTTTGCAAAGTGAATTATATTTTTTCCACGGTAATGAATGGAAGTGAATTATAATCATTTTGAGAGCATGAAATAAACTTGCTATAAACATACTTTAATTTTGATTGTCATAACAAAATTGGAACATTATAATGAAATATATACTTGTAATTAAATAATAGAAAACCTCGAATATGAAGATATAATTATACAAAAAATTAAGTTTGATTGAAAGTATGTATTGCAATTAATAAACGACCTTGAATAACCGCCGCATCGAAGTTGCTAAAAACAAGCTAAAACTTTCATTTCTTTTGACCATTTTCACTAAGCACCTCCCATTGCCAAGATGGAGGCTGAAGTGGGGAAGATTATGCAATCAGATTGGTTGAAAACAATTTTTCCCACTTAGGACGCCATTTTTCGAACGTTTTTTCAGCCAATGACAGAACAATGAATCACTGAGTTTCATAGTATACATCGAGGTATACATAGTATTGATCGGTGCGCCACCTAGAATTGCGTGGGATAAACTCCGCTGACTCGCAAAAAAAAATAGCAATATGTAAATGAAAGTACAGCCCCGGGACAATCGTTCGGTAGGTCAGAATATTTTTCAAGCCACGCCTCTTCTTGTAAGCCCGCCTTTTGGCCACTTAGCTCCTCCCAGTTTCCGTTTTGCGTCTCGCTCTCGTGGCGCGATTTGCCGCAGTCGGCAAAGTTTTCGGCCAAGATTGAGATTGTTAATTAAATGACCCATGTTGCGAGTAACGTGTCATCCAGATTGGATTCTACTTAGTCCAAGATTCCTTGTTATAAACCGTTTAGATTGGATCGAGCGCGGGAATTTAACGAATCGCAACAGGTAAGCTTTAAAATCGCGATCGGATCGATAACATTCCATTGCATGCAAAACGTGACGTTGACAAATCGATTCCCACGGGCTTTGTTTGCAAACTTTCGCAATTGTTTTGTGTACTTGTGTGCTGAAAAACCCTGGGATTAACCGATGCAATCTGCGATTTAACGTACGTATAATAATAATTTCGTATAATTTGAGTGGGAATTTGGTGTCGGCCAGCAGTGGGTGTGGTTTTCAATTCAATCCCCCTTTTCTTTGAGTTGGGATTCGATGATTCATTTCTCTGGGAAATGCAAGGAAAAAAAAAAAGGATAAACAAAAACTTGTTTAATTAATGTTTGTCTGCATGTGGCAGCAGCACACATTCGGATTTATCCTGGTAAATTGATTAATTTCGCGGAAATTTGCGTTAATTGTTTTTCCAATATTTTGAACGCAATTGTTTTCATATCCAGAGTAGCGGGGAGGAACTTTTGGCCCACTATGTTTCAGCCGTTTTTCTTTACTTATTTTACTATTTAAACGTTATTCTTTAATGGAGAAGTCCTAGAAGCTTGCTAGAAGTGTAGTACATTTTATGGTCATGATTATGCTGCTATTTTCTTTTGAATATATTATGTTTTTATTAGTGAAATCTGTGAAATATACAGAGGGAGCGTTCAGAAATTATGTTTTATATAGCTAGATTCTTTAAAAACCACAATATTTTTGTAATTTATAAGGATGTAATAATATGAAGTCAAAGTATATGTATTTTGTTATTTGTTGAAATCTTATTATTCATACTTATCTGTGACATCCTGTTTGATGACATAATTAATGGACTGTCCATATGTTTATAAAGTTATGTAAGGAATAACCCTTGACCAAGTAAGTGTTATTTATCATTGGATTTAATCTGTTTAATGATATATCAAGGGTGGTGCATGATACAGATATGATACATATACGAATAATAAACTAATATTAAATGTATTTCCATGTTTTTAATAGAGAATTAACTACAATATGTGATGTACACTATGAAATTGATATATTATTGTGTTTTGCGGAAGTAGGAAAGTTAAATATAAAATATAGATAACTTTGAGATAACATTAAATTTTTTTTAAAGGATGAGGACAAACTTTTGGCTTCATATTATACTGTGTAATATAATATGTAGCACATTGTATTGTATTTCCATATTGTTTTTCCTCTAGTTTATTTTCTGTTCATTTTTGGTAGGGATCAACTTCTGGTCCATGGTTATAAATTGCTATTTGTAGAGAGAAAAAATACAGAAAAAGCACTTTGCTTTAATTAAAATGTGGATTGTTCATTGTAATGAATCCTAATAACATCCAGAAAACGATTGAACTAACATTTTGACGAAAAGGAATTATATTCCTGTTATTAATTTTTATATGTTATTTTCTATTTTTCTCAGAGTTAGTTTTAAAACTATTTTTCCATTGTTCAATTATAATGTGTGTATAAAGGATGAAGTAATGAGTCACGATGGAAACATAAGTACACTGTCAAGAGTGTATATTAAACTTTAATGAAACCATTGATGTATCATAATGGAAAATGAAATGAGATCATTAAATGGATTATTTTCATGCGGGTGAATTGAAAAGGACGATGTAGGGAGAAACTTTTGGCCCATTAAAATACAGATTTAAATTAATTTTGGATGACACTGCATATATACATGAAAATTAATTCCTATTGTAATGAATATCGTCAAAGTTCAAACCGAATGATGTGGCAATGTTTGAAGGGAATTATTACATAACTACAACCAAATTAAAGAATTTGATTCATTTAATTTGAACATTTAAATTGAGAAATAACGGAGCAAATGGTTCATAATAAAAGCCCCGTTGCTCCAGGATGTGTTAATATATTAATATAAATGGATCCAGATTAATTGATTAACTGAGCAATTTGTAAATGTGCACTGTTATAATACACAGTGAATGACTGGCACAGTATGGACGACCGACTGTTTCACAAATTCCGTTTTACTCTTATATGGTCATACACTGGAAATGTTTTTTCTTCTGACTTTTCTCCCTTCAAGTCTTTTTCCTATTATCTGCCATGTGAAAGAGAAGAGAGAAAATTGGTGTCAAGACGGTTTTTTGTTGGTTTTTTCTTCCTATTATTTTTTAATATTTTTTTTTGTTAATGGAGGGGTCCAAGGACCCTGTTGGATGGTGGTGCATGGCCTTGAAATGGTTTTCTTGAGGAATTCAAGGTGGGTCACCATGTAGCAAAAACCACCTGTTTGAGAAGTTTCTTTTTATGTAGAAAATACTATGCACAGTTTATAGTTTATGTAGAACCTCTTTAAATTCTTCCAGGTACAATTTGTCACACAGTACTACATGGAAAAACGATTTGGCAACATTTTTCCTTTATTTAATATTGTTTGGGAAATAACAATAAACACTTCATATGTGCACAAATAATTATAACTATTCAAGAATGAGATTTTGCAATATATTTAACTCGTTTTTGTCAAGCTTTTGAATTGTTTTTCAAGGCTGTGCTTCAATTTTTTTATTAACAGTTTGTATTTTATTTCATTTTAAACATATTTGATTTTTTTTACAGCCAACTCCAATGTTATTTTAAACTGTAAAGGAAATTGCCAGGAAGTGTATATATTATTTATAATCTATAAAAATGTGTAAGGAAATTTACAGTAGGTTATATAAAGTGAATTTCCGGTAAATTATTAATATGTATAAGGGAATTAAAGTTTTAGTAATTTGAAAACTAGTGAATGTCAAACAGATTAATTTGCACAGCTCTTAGTTAATTTATATATCTTTATTAATGTATAGAATCACATATTTGTCAAATTGTATAATTGAACATTTGCAATTTCAACATTTAAATTAAACTGTAATTAATATGTGTTTCATTTTCTGATATTGGTTTAATTTTTGTATTACATTGGATTGGTCATTTATTATGAAAGCAGTGTAATTTTTACCTTGCTTTTATAATGTAATTGTTTATATGAAAACATATATGATTGTCTTAAATAAGAATTTGATTGGAATAATAATTGGTGTTCTTATTAAATAGCAGTGTGTGAATAATTTTTTTGTTTTTTCATTTCTTTATTTCAGAAAACAATCGCAGTACTACTTGAAGACTTGAAGTACAAGAGCAAATTGAGGAAGACAATAATAATAATAAGACTTGGTTCACTGAAGCGAATCTGCGCGCAATTACAGCTGTTCCACGCTGACCAATAAGGATCAAGGGCTTTGCCTAGTGTGGAAAAACCAAGTGAAGGAAAAATATGGGACGTCATAAGCGTGGAATAACGTTAGAGAGGTGAGTAGTGTGTCATTGTTATCACTGCTACATTATTATCGACATTTGTTTTAAACATTTTCTTTTGATTCTTTCGCACACAGGGTCAGCACAGTTCACGCCGCCGTACATGCGTAGTAGGGATTTACCTTGCTTTGGCTTGTTTTGGCAACCAGATATATATAATATATGAAATATTGCCAGCAATAGGAGCAACAACACTCAACTGGCCACTTGACAATTTCTCGGTACGTATTTAATATAACCGTTGAGAAGTTGCCGCGTAAGAGTTGGAACACCGTTGAACCGGCACGCGGTCGGAATGTAGTAAGAGTGTAGAATGATGCTCATAATAATGGAAAATAATAACGATGGGAATTGTATTGTGAAACGAGTGAATGACTGGAATGAGTTTCAATTAAGTTGCGGGTTGACAACCGTTTGCGAGATTCGTGTCGCTGTGCATCGGTACGTTGACAGAATTAAATTGTGCAAGGTGCGTTGAGAAATACGAATTGTAAAATTTTAGTTTAATATATGTACCTTGGAAACGAAGATTGTTAAATTGTTTTATTGAATGGAAGGAAGTTGATGATTAAATTGGGAAATTCATGGAAATGTTACGATAAGGTATGTTCGCGGTAAACAGAAAATGTGATTGCGTTTGATAAATAATTAAGAATGTACGTTATCATGGTACAGTTTGTAGTTAAATGTAGATAAATACGATCTTATTTACTTAACTAGTAGATCCAAAGACAATGATTTAATTACAAAATGTAGTGGTTTATCGTAAAAGTGTCATGTTGCAGACCTGCGGACCGAAGTAATATTTTTCCTACTAAATTGCAATTCACAGAAACAAAGGTTCTGTTGGTACGGTGGTGAGATAAAGATAAGCAGTGATAAATATTGTATAAATGTAAGTTTATATACCACACCTTCAGTTATAATCGTCATATTCGCGTGAAATGTTATCGCGGCTTATTTACGCCGGAAATTTGCAGCGTACGGTTGGTTTTCTCGGACGCAGTTTCCTAGTAATGGTATACACTAATTACTTAAACTGTTGCCTTGTTCCAGGTCGGTTTTGACCAGAGGATTGTCAACAATAATGTTCCCCGTTATAAATGGCTCATTACGACAAGGCACCGCGGGACTTGGCCACTGATTACAGATGGGTATGTGCGTAGGTATTTGGGTATTGGACTACATACACGTAGTATCTGTTTAATCTTAACATTACAATGCAGTATCTGAGGAGCATAATCAACGACCTGAACTGCATGGTGAACGAGATCCACGGCGTTCGGACGACACCGGAACCTCGAGATGAACCTCTCGTCACCAACGGCACTTCCTGTTTTGGGTCTTGCGGGTGGATCTCTGCCCCGTGTCATGGGTACGTGTGGGTGTATATAGAAAAGAAGACATTGTTAAAAGCTGTTTGTCGAAGTGGAGACATGTAATCGATAAGATAAAGGAGTAAGAAATATTGGGTAGCCGTATTATGCGAACGGTGATTTACAAATGTTTGCGCACCCGTGACACACCGTGCGTGGTGATATTGGTTTATTGTGTAGATTGCTTCAGAGTTTGTACCTTGATTGATCATTGATGAAGGTGACAGGACTGGTTATAAGCACGTAATATGAAATGTAAGAGGTGTAGGAATAATTTTTGTGTTTATTATTTAAAAGAGCTGCGATGAATACGGAGGAGTAGTGATAAGTGTGATTGAGTTTCTTTGTTTTTACCGTGGTTTTTACTTGTAGGGGGAATCTGGTACGAAAACTGCCCTTTCATCCAGGAATGGGTCGTTCCCAGGCAGCAACATCAACGGGGACCTTCGGTAGGACCTCGTCTACCGTGGCCCTCGACTCCTCCTCCGGCCTAACACCAAACTTATTTCCTTCTTCTCCTCCTCCGATCACTCTTCCTGTGGGAATGCGCACGGTGATCTCTGGTGGCGGGAAGGTACACCGTAATTCCTCCTCATGCTACTAACCCGACAACCCGATTGATACTAGTACGGTGAACCTCCGTTATAAACAACTCAAAGGGACTGGGGGGGGGGGGGGGTTCCTACAGCAGAACTCCTCTAATTATAAGAAATTTTTTTAAAGTTTTGGTCAGAGTTTCTTACATAATTAGAGGTAACAATAACATTTGTATAAGTACCTAGTCAGTACCCTGAGTCCGTGTCTGTTCTTTCCCGTGTACGGCGAACTCCGACAAGTTTCTTATATTAGAGGTGACATATTTAATAAGTGTATTCAACTACCCATTACAAAATGATGGCAATGTTTATTTTGTTAAGGATATATAGTAACTTGCTTTGTTGAATCAATGAGCTCATTGGTTGAATCCAACGGAGGATGCGCCAAATGCGAAAAGTTATGCTACATTTCATCCTCCAAGTCAAGGTCCACTCTATTGTATTTGTCAGTTAACCCCTCAGTTGAGAATATCGGGGAAAATCGGTTGCAAGTAACCGAAGTTTAATAGATCCGAGTTTACTGAAAGCGAGGTAATTTGTATTGAAAATCCTATTCTCATGGCGGGAGTTTGTTGCCAAAGAACGATGTTTGCAAATATCCGAGTTGATAATAACCGAGGTTCACTGTAGTTAGGTAGTTAGTTAGTTACCTACCTACCGACACACATATATGATTGTAGTTTTTATTTGGTGTACTTGTACAAAAAGGATTCCAGTGACTCCAGTAGTCTGGCGGCAGGAACGGAGTGGCAGGAGGTTTCTTCCCGGGTGTCCCAAGAGACGAGTAGCTCTGGAGACCCAACGTGTGACATCTCTCTTATAGAGAGGCTTACGTTGACCAATGCCATCTGGTACCTGCCTACGTTGACCCGGCAAGGAGCTGCACATCTGTTGCGAAGACGGGATGTTGGGGTACGTGAGGAAGGGAACGATAGGGAAGTGTTGCGTGTTATTTACGAAGGAAGTGTTTTGGTGCTTTCAGACGTTCATAGTGAGAGCTTCCAGTCATCCGGATAAGTTGGCCATTTCGGTGAGACTCGCGGACATCCCGGGGCCATCAGTGGAGCATTACCTTCTGGAGAAGGTATCGGATAGCGATTCCTCCGTAAAGCTTCGTTTGGAGGGTTCCAGCAACGTCTTCAACGGTATCTATCTACTGGTGACGCACTACTGTCAGTGCTGGTTTGTATAATAATTATTCCATCTTTGTGTTTAATTGGAAAATACGGGTCTGTTTTTAACCGATGGAAACGTTGATAGCGATGAACTGCCTGCGCAACTCGCGCTGCCGAAGTCGATCGCCACGGCAGCCACCAGGCAAGAACTGAAAGCACTTTCCCATTTGGGACAAGGTAAACTGCCATCTTTCCATTGCGATATGCAGTAGTAGATTTTAACAGATTGGCTAAATTGTTCGCGCAGAATACTGGGTGACGTACGTGGACAACAACAACAGGTCAACGAAGTGTCCACCAACCAGGGAACCTCCTCCTCCACTTCCAAGACGTTCCTGGACGGATTCGATGTCCTGGAGAAGCAGCTCGTCCATAAGATTACAGACGTTCGGTCCTCCGCTGGGCTCGTCGTCACCCGCGTCAACCGTATCGGAAGTGTTCCCGGCACCGGCGCAGTTCCTGATGGTAAAGGCCTCCGCTTGTGAATTGTGCCCTGGGATGTTAGTCAGCTAGCTGTTGTGCGCTTTATTCAGGAAGAACCTAAAAGGTCACCGGTGCGGCCGCAACCGCCACCGCGATGGCACCAGGATCCTCCGACGCATTCGAACGGCAACCTTACACCGCCTCCGCTGCCAAGCCCTCCAGAGCCCTCCGTAGACTCGCCAACGTACTACAGAAGTTGCCTGGCTGATAAATCGAGCGATTACGAAGACATTTGGCCGCCGAGTCCTTCTTCGGAGTTCACCACGTTCCGACCGCCTTCGGTGGTTATGCCCAATCACGAGCAACTGACCAACCGGTGGCCGTTGGTGCAGGGCAACCAGACCGACCAGCAGAAGGCACTCGACAGGGTCAGTTTAAATGAAGGTAGGTGATTACAATTCATTTTGGAAAGTAGAAACGTGCCATATACTTATTCAATGCATGTTATATAATGCCGATGCGCGGAAGCCTCGAAAAACGATTCAACTAACATTTTGACGGAAAGAGTTAATACCGTACATTTTATTTGCAAAACACATTGCTTATACAGCTCTACATCATTCTCAATCCACTGTATTAGATTTGGTATTTGTGGAGTGTTATTTACCGAGGAATAGTGAAAAATGTTTTTGGGGTTTTTCTGTGTGCTGTTAAGTTCCGTTCTTTGATTTTATTCCAGAGTAGCCAAAATGCATTTGAATCGTTTTTCGAGGCTGGGCTTCTATCGGTAAGCTCATACAAGTTGTAAAAATAACTTGCGGGATGAGATTTGGTAGAATATATGCATTTAAACGCATGTTACGTGTACTTTCTACTTACCACCCGTGCATTATTTTTGTTTATGCATGTCATATTGCATGCTGGGATTCATCTAGTTATCCGTTGTAATTGTAGTTAAACGTGTTTGGGAATGTGGGGTGAAGGGAAACTTGCATGTTGCATGGTTTTTGCATGCCGCGGTGCTTTGGCTTTCTCGGTGTTGGCCATCCACTAGTACCACTAGTGCCTGTTGCGGTGGTGTTACGGAAGCGCAACAAGCGAGGCCTGACAGTGAACATACCGAAACCGGAAGTGGATCGGGTGGAAAAGAAGCTCTCGAGTCCGTTTTACGCAGAACCCGTGGATGCGATCAACCCGGCTAACGTGGAAAACTACACGGACAAGAAGGTGGTGATGAGACCGAAAGAGGACCAGAGGGTGTTAAGGCCTCTTCAGCCGCCACGTCCCCCTCCTAGAGTAAGATCCGGTCCTTCGCTGCATCAGCGCAGATCCATCGCTGAATCGCATCAGGTGAGTTTTATTATTTCTCTCACCCAGAAGCCACTTATCACTATTTATTCCTGCAAGTTGTAGTTTTTCTCTGTGAATATGTTGTCTAGTACGTCACGTGAATTGTTCTATGTTCGTTTGGAACCACGTTGTTGTCATTGTCAGATTTCGGTGTCCGCGCTTCCAAAGCTTGCCGCGCTGTCCGCTAGCCTCGGTGACTTGCGGCAGCCGCTGAACTCCCAGACTGGTCCGCAACCGGAACCTGAATCGGATCAACCTGCCCAGGAGATGGACGAACCGGGGTGTGAGGATAGGCCAGCAGCAGTGGAGGTATATTGGAAAGTTTGCGGGAAGATGGCGAGAGGGAGATGTGGCCTTTCGGAGAACGGAAGGAAGATGATGACGCGTTTCCTAGCAGGAAGTTGAACCGGATGATGGTTTTCCTCCACCTCCACCCCTTACCGATTCTCTTCCCGTCGAGTCGTGGTGGCCGTTGGATTCTTCTTGGGAGTGGATGTCTCAAGTAGACGCGGAGTCCACCTCGAGTTGGAACACCGAGGACAAAGTGTCGGAGGACGAGGAGACGGAAGACGATGACAGGAGTGGTACGGTGCTGCTGAGGGACCATGGCTTGCAGCGGTCTAGAGGACGTCGAGTTGGCCTTCAAGTTTGCATCCGCTTTATACACTTAATTATCCTTTGGCTTGTTTTGCTTAGCCTTTATATTTCTATGAAACGTCAACTTATGAACATGGATGTACGTATGGCATCTAAATAGTACAAAGAATTGTGTGATGGTTACATAGTACAATATGTGACTTCCGTTGACGTCACGTGATGTTAAAGATCATTCCTTTGAAATAATACTGAGCAGAAACAAATCCAGAGATTAATATGGTCAAAATATGTACGTACATACATCCTTGTTCAGTGAAGAGTTTCATTTCTATAACTCTTTCTGTACGTTTTGCAACCCCTTGTCTGCCATTTTCACGAATGATTGGTGAACATGCGAAACATGTCGTATTGCAGGGTATCGATAATGGTAACCCCCTTGCATGACCTGGGCATTTCGATAATGCAATCTTGTTTACAGTGCAAATTATTATTGATAATTCGTTTACGTTTTGCAGTTTCCTCTGTCCGTGTCTCCGGAAAGCGGTTCCGGTTATCTCCGCTCCAAAGTCGCTTCGGCCACCGTCGAGGATCTGATCACGGAAACCTGTCCGGAGCTGCGAGTGACCGCTGACCCTCCTCCGAACATCGACAGGGACTCATCGAAAGGTCAGCAGACCGAGAAGGAAGAAGTCAAAGATCGAAGGGCACGTAGATTTTCAAATTACGACAACATGAATTTCGATGCCGCAACTTCCTCCGCGCAAACCCAGGTTTGAGTCTAAAGCCGTTGCGCGTAGTTGATTGAGAATGAAATGTACTTTGTTGTTGTTTTAAGATTGCGGGAGAAGTGGGGAACATGGGACAACGACGCAGCCGAATGACACTGTCGGAAACCGGAAGTACAGTGACTGAATTCTCGGAGCCCTGGGACAATAATGCTACCAGCATCGTGCGGCTGTTGAAAGAGTTGGACCAAGGCAGGATCACGAGGAGACATGAAATCGTTTCCAAGGTGTGACATACGATTACGAACGGTTAAAATAATAGTACGAGATGAGGTCATCAAGTGCTTTGTCATTTCCAGGTTTTTCCCAATTCGCAAAACGACAACGATGACAGCCGGCCGAACAGCGCGCTCGATGATGCCAAGTCCGTAACTACCGCGACAACTCTCGAGGTTTCTTCGGATGTTGCCAGCAATATTACCTCAACCCTCCGTAAGAACACACACTATCTATCCTATAAAGTCTACATTGTCGTAAAACCCTGCATCGATTTCCAGGAAAAAGTCATTGAATTTTGAAATTTGTCATTGAAAAATGAGTAAATGTTATAATATTTCGAGATTCTGAATTTGTTCACGGGAATAATTTGTCTAACTTTATCAGTGCTATGCTTTATCCTGTATGTAATATATTTGTGTTTTGACAGCTGCTAACAGCCGGTTGTCTTCTTGGAGGCATCGGCACGACAAACGCCAAGGACGCATCATCCGTGATTTTGTGTTCAGGTGAACTTTCATTTCGTTGACGTACGAAATGAAATGACTGTTGTAGTTAACTAATATTTCCCATTGCAGGCTGGCACGGGACCAAGGCTCTACTTTCGGCAAGGCCATCGTTCACTTCATCCAGTGCACGTTGGACAGCCGAGAGTCGCAGCCGCACGTCGTGATGCGGAACGTGCGGCAGTTCATGAACGGCATCAAGAATTACCTGGTGAAGCACGGTGAAGGTGAATTCGACTCCATCGTGCAACTCGAGAGGGAAAAGGTTAACACTTGTGATTCATTCTCTACAATTTACATCTTCAAACATTAAAACATTTTCCTCGTTTTTTGTTGTTTTTTGGACAGCTCAACGAACATGAATTCCTTAACCTGGATGCCATTTTGGAATCGGCACTGCATAAAATGGTAGTGGAACCTCTACAGATGCGCATAATGACACTGTTTGTGGAAGAGTACAAGAAGGACGGGTCCTTCAAGGCTCTCCACGAAGGAATCCAATTGGCCCGCGGCAAGTCTTTGGAGGAGTTAGGAGTGAAGGTATTTAAAATATTAATTTCAAATAATGTGACAAATATAAGTGGAGACACTTTTTCAATGTGGCTTCGGGGTTTTCACTTTGGCAGCCACGACACAGACCTCTTCTGGACGCGGCGAACATGAGCCAGGTTCATCATTTCCTCCAGAGGCTCCAGAGAGCATCGTCGCCTCTTCGCAAGCTGGATAACTTTCTGGCTGCCATGCATGCATTGCACTCCTTGGTGAATACAGCAGTTGATTTACCCGTAATGTAAGAGACTTTGCGTTAATTTTAAACGGCCGTTAGATATTCCAGGATGTCGGTGGAGGACGACTTTCGTTCAACGCTGAAGGTTTGTTCGAATGAGAGTACTTTCGTATGATGAAATAAAGACCTCAGGGGTAATATTGTGTATTGCATTGGTTGCAGAGTTGTTGCCACCTCTGGCGTACACGTTGGCCCAGTGCGGGATGATCGCGGCGGAAGTGGAGGCCGAGTACATGTGGGGCCTTCTACCTCCTTCTGTTCTGGCGAGCGAAGGTTGCTATTACGTAACCACGCTGTCGAGCACTGTGCAGTTCTTGAAGAATCTGCCCAGGAATAAGTCGGGGCCGGGGAAGTTGCAGCAGATGACCATGCACGTCGGAGAGTACCACGGCGTGATGCGGGTGCTCATTCCGGACGAACTGAATGGGAATATAGCTACCAGGACCATCCCCGTCAGGCCCACTATGACAACCAAAGATGTTTGTGAGTAGATGGCCGTTTTACTATGAGTTTTAAGAGATTAATGTGGTTTGTTATGTAACTATCTTTCACTTTATGTATTTTGTGTCCTGGAAAAAGTTATAATTATCCTTGAAAATACTGGAATTTGGAAATGAAAGTTTAGTAGACACCCTGTTACATATGCAAGTTTATCCAATACGTCATGCAAATATAACCAGTGACGTCACGTGGAAAGCTCTATTAAAATAAAAAATAGAAAAGCGTTGTCATTATTTAGTTTACTATTTTGTAATAATTGTTTTCATTATTTTCAGGTCGGATGATAGCTCACAAGTTCCACATACCCAACCCGCAAGATCACAGTTTGTACAAATTAGTGAACGGAGAAGGTATAACTTTTGTCTTGCTTTTGTGTTATTGAAGTTTTACAGGAATGAAATTAATTTTAATGTTGGTGTTCTTTTCGTTGGACAGAGGTTTCTCTCGGAGACGTGGAGCGGCCTTACGTTGTCAAAATGGAGATGAGTCGAAACAACGTGGACTGTTCTTTCGCTTACAAGAGGACAGATGCAAAAATCGCATGGCCTATGAAATCTTTCTCGTCAGTAACGTAGTATTATGTATTCTTCCAACACACATATACTATATATAGTAATTTACCAACTAATTTGAAATTTGGACCGTTCACTTTCGGTGCTTCCGAGAAACGTTCTTACAGTTCTTCGCAGCACAGTAGCACAATTTTACTTATTTTTATACATATATTTTCCCCGGTTAGATTTCTAAGCTTGTAATATGATAACTCAAGAGGTGAGAGTGTTCAGATTTTTTTTTTATTCGATTGGGCGATAATTAACGTAACGTTTTAATGGATGTTAATTTCGTGACAAGAGCAAGTTTTTGGCTCGAAAATTGCAGAAGAGCCACGTAAGCACTTGGTCAGCATGTGATATTTTTGTTTTTTTACTTTGATAAATTTATCTCTTCTTGAAATATGGAAAGATATGTGTCGCTGTATAAAGTGTGACACTGCGATGTTAACGCGCGGCAGCTGATGCGATGGTCGCAATGACTCCGTGGCCCGATGGTACGCATGGTTATCCATTGAAATTGAAATTCTGTCTCTTGACTAAAAAGACAGTATTTTTATTGTTGTTATTATTGTTGTGAACAATACATGTTTCTATTCTACGATATAACTTGTGTGGTGTGCAGTTGGCGTTTGTCATATTCATTACAATCTTTTATAATTTTATTTATCATAAACCAGTCTAATGTATTATGTGAATTTAAACGTTTTATAAGGGAGTCGACGTACGAGTAATTAAAATCCTAAAAATAGAGAAATATAAATTTAAAAATAATTCGCGTATAAGTGAGTTTGCGTAAAACGAAGTTCCGTAAATCGAGAGTTTATTCTAGTGCTTGTTGACGTCACTATCATGCAAAGGTAGAATGCGTTAATTCCTGATTGGCTGGCTCTAGCTGTTTGCTTCGCTCATTGGTTTGATCGTGAAGATCGACGTCACACATCGAAACTTATTTCCTATTGGTCGTGTGACGTCACCCAGTTTGCATCAGCGAGTGAAGCAACCAGCCAATCGGGAATTACCGCATTCTACCCTTGCAGTGCCGTTATCTGCCGTGCAGTGGCGCTGAATGCGAAATGAGCGAATACCGGTACAATGTAAGCGTAACACGGGCGCAAGTACATGTTGTCGAGCATAACATGTTACGCCCGTGTACTTGCAGGCGGTGAGTTGGAGTTGCGGTCATCGGCCTGATGATGGCGCTCTTGTCGACGTGTTATGGCAGCCTCCGCTACAAAGCCAACGGCTTCGTTGTTTCCTGGATTGTTTAGTGGTTTTTCTCGTTTTCGATCTGGCGTCGTGCGTACTTTGTGTATAGTTTTAAAGTGAAATATAGGACGGTGTCTTTAATGGTTGGACCGATCGGAGCACTTCGTTCCGAGCGGTCGTGAATTTTAAACGAATCATGTGCGATGCGTGTTCGGAAATTTTGGATCTCCTTCCATCGTGTAAGTGAACATATTTTCTCTTATTTCAAACGTGCCATATTACGTAACGTTATAACCGGATTGTGATCCGGAATCTGTTGTGAGAAACCGGGTTTCTGACGATTAAGATGGGTGGTTTTCGTCTCGTTTCATTGCGTTTCATCGGCGTTTTTCTTGCGCGTAAAATTAGACGTTCGATTTTAGGCTTAAATTAGGTTTGAAAATTCGCAAAACGCATTCGCAGTTTCTTGTGTGAATCCCTAAAATGTGGTTCTTTACACTGGTAATAACATCATACAGAAGGATACAAGAACTGTTATCATTTTAGTGAATAATGGAGGCGAAGTAAAGTACTCAATGGTATATAAAATTGTGAGAACATTTCTAAAAGGGTGAAATATTGTATCTTCAAAAACCTGGAAATATGCCTTGGAATTTGATGAAATGTGCATGTGTTAGGGAAATTTATGAATATGTTTTACACAGTATTGTACACACAATTTATAATTTTCAGCGGAATTTATTAGAGATTAATATAAACTTGCAATCAAAATCAGACAAAGTTTATATTCAAATTCATTCTGTATTTCTAGGATTCAAAAGTCTAGACTTGAGTGTCAGTAAATTTAGTCAGGGAATTATTTACGTGTAAATAAGATACTAACTGAAAATATACAAACAAAGGGAAATTGTGAAGAATAAAGAGAAAATAATTCCAGGATTGTCACTCACTGGGAAAAAATCAAAATATTAATTTTGTTTTTGACTGTGCATTCATACTAATATTTTTCTTTGCAATATTTATTTTTTCCAGATGATCTCAGTACCCCATGGAGCAATGAAAAACAGTTGAAAAAGGCCGAAATCTCAATTATTTGCACATATGTGCAATCGTGGCTGCAAAGGTACAATTACACCTATTTTAAATTTTGAAATGTCCCGTATTTTCTGTAACATTCATATATATATATATGTAATGATGTACATTTTTCCTTTCACTTGTAGGCAATGCATTTGCTGCTACAAAGATCCGAAAAACTTTGACCGTTTCAATCACCTCATCCAAGGTACCCTTTGGGTGAGTATAGTGGTGTTGGAGGACATCGTGCGGCGTGACAAGGTCCTCACGGATCCTCCTGATGGCCAAAATAAACAGGAGCCGTCCGATGAGCAGCCAAGTATGAGACTTCAATGGACTTATGTTATAACGTTGAGTATAGCCATTAATTTTATATGGTGAACATTGACAGCACCGAGTGTTGGACCATCAAATGTCGGGGATGGCAACGCTGATGCTAGCTGTGGGAATCCTCCAGTAGCTGCCAAATGGGTGTTGTCAGAGTCGTGGTCAGCGGAGGAGACGGAGAAGCTGCTGCATTTCGTCTCCAAGATATTTCTGTTGAATTTCCCACATTACACAGCGTTTAAACACAGCGTTCATTCGAAGATAGAGGTGACACATGGCGACCGTGGACTCTATGATTATTTGATCGGTTCCTTGACAGTTGTGTGTAACTAAACATTGTTTCAAAGTAATTTTCATAAAACTTGCACATTGGTTTTGCGATTTTGTGTTACAAAGTGTGCAGGGTGTCTGCTGGAGATCCTTGAAATCCTGTAATTGTTTCTTAATCCTGGGCTGTTCATGCTTTATAAATGAAATAATGTATTGTTGTTGCCTTTTAATTTAAGGGATGTTTTAAATAATCATAGTTTCGATTGTCTTGTAGGAATATTAGGACGTTGCGTGTATTAATTTCTTATTTGTTTTGTCAATTCAGGAAATATCTCAACAGGAGATGACCGCATTGAGCATGTACTGTGACATCAACGTACGTTTGTTACACTTTCACCAGCTTATTTTAAGATGTCAGTCCGTAAATGATAGTTTGGTCGATTTATTCTTCAGGACACGGAAATCCCAATCCATCTGCTGCGAAATGTGTGCTACTTCTGCGAAGTGGGAGGGTTGCAAGCGATGGAGACCAGTTTTGCCAAATCCGATCCTGATGTACTGCCCTTTCCGTTGGTCCGTTCGATGGTCGCGGTCGTGGCTAACGTAAGCGTGTTGATTGGTTAATTGTCATTGCGGGACCAGTGATTTGAGTGTTGATACTATTCCAGTTAAAACTGTGGATGGGTGTACGTGCCATCGTGAAATATCTAGTTCCTCTACGCTCAAACGTTATACGGTACATGTGCAAGCTGTCGGACAAGGACCTGCGGCAGGCCGGCAGCCGTGCCCTGTCGGAGTTCATGTGGACCGGCGTCAAAGACCCTCTTGATACTCACTTGCCCTTCGACAAAGAGGGCTTGGAACTGGCCTTCAAGTACTTTGTCAGCTCTACTCTGACGATGCGATTGGCCGGCATCGCGCAAATCAACGTAAGGGGATATATTTTTATTGTCTTACTACCGTCTTATGTATTAATGATTGAATTTATTTCACGCAGAGTCACATCAACATGTACACTGAACTTTGCAACAGTGAAGCTATTGCCGACATGGAGAACATTGGCACGGGACTCTCCGATTGGCTCACGCATAACAAGATCATCGAGAACATATTCGGACCGAACTTGCACGTTGAGGTACGGGAACTTTCCAGTTTAAAAACGAGCGGTTGGAATTGATGTGCGATTGAATGTTTTCAGATCATCAAGCAGAGCCACATCGTTCTGAATTTTCTGGCCATGGAGGGACGCATCAGCAAAGAGCACATCGATTGCATCTGGTCCGCGACGCAACTGAAGCACTGCACTAAGCAAGTTCATGACTTGCTTCCACCCCTGATCAAGCACCTGGAAGCGGGTCCTGCCCTTCACCTCTACCACCTCCTGGGACGTCTCGAACCTCATGAGAACACTGAACAGACCCTGTACCTCGCGTCGGCCCTCCTCAAGTTCATCTGGTCGAACAGTACTCATTTCCCTCACGTTCTTCCGCAATCCGCCAGTTCCCTTGATTTTGGGCGCGTTGACACCGTCTTCGTGTCGGCCTTAGGGGACGAAGGTGATAGTGTGGCTCACACTCTGGGTTCGCATCAAGTTTTTCAAACTAAAGGTTTCCTCTAAGCAACTGAAATATCTTTGTTGCAGAAGGTTCGTTCTGTCAGGAGCAGGAGTCGCAAGGTTGTCGGCACGCTGATGTTGGAGATTCTGGAATGGTACGTGTTATTGCTCGTAAACTAACATGTCAGAAGGGTGTAAGGGTGATGTCCAGAACCCACTGGCTTCTGTAACAACAGAATGTGAATGTATTGGGTGGAATATGCGCTTGAAATGAGTTATTTACTTTGTTAGAAACTTACCATCGAAGAATTGTGCGAAGGGAATCTTCCACCTGAGATTGGACTGGTGCTCGCTGGAAGGCGAAAACCCGGTTCGAGAAGTAAGTTGCAACGAGTGTCCAACAGGAAGAGACAAGCAGCAAGGACATCATCCAGCTCGAGCGGAGAATCTGACTCGGATGGCGACGATTGCCCGGAAAGGGGGAACTTCTCATCGGGTGCCGCGCCATCCGTTAACAGTAGCACTTCAACCACGTCCACCACTAGTAGTAGTAACAGTGAGAGCGAGGAGGACCTTGTGGATGTCCACGTTGGAAGAAGCGAGGTTGTGACGCGCAAGAGAGAACGATGCTCTCTCGGGCCAAGGCCCAGGTGGTCGAGGAAGAAATCAAGGCCTCAGGTATAAAACATTAGGCTCTTGATTAGCACATCGGTTTTGAAATGCTGATTTGCAATCTGTTTAAAATTTACAAATGAAGGAGCAGTTAGAAGCGAGCGTGTGCGAAGTGGGGAAAGTTGACGTTGCGGTCCAGGGGACACCGTGGATCAAATGCAGTGATAATCCGGAACAGCAACAGCAAAAGCAGCAGGAACAGGGGGAAATGCAGCAAGACGATCAGGAGAAGCCGAAGGGTTACGAGTGCATGCAGTACATCGGCAGCGGCGAGGGACGAAGGCAACGGATACGAGTCGATGGGTTTGAGCTCTTGTTTTTTCTCCCTCCGCGTGGACGTTTGGACCATGGCCGGCCCCCGACGTTGATCGACGTCGTTGGCTTGTGCTTTGTTTCATCAGCGGTCCTATCGAAGACATCCTAAGTCCCGATGATGGTTCTTGCAGCTCGCGCATGAGCACCAAGTCCGAGAAGAACATGGCCGACTTCGAAGGTGAGGAGTCCGGTTGCGAGGATGAGCTCATCCAACTGTCCGGTCACCCGCACCTCAGCGGCATAACGTCGGCTTATTGCGCCCACCTTCAGAGGGCCGGTGGTCAGTTGGCGCTTTCGGTTCTTCCTTCAGTGTGGTAGGTTGTCCTGTATCCGGCTACAAGTGTTCACTTTTCCACTCGTCAGCCCTTCCGGTGCAGAGGTGTCCGCAGCGGTTCGCCGAGAGGCCCAACATGCAGTTTGACATCGCGAGTGTGTGCCAACCGGGACAGACGTTGCTTTGGGATCTCATGCAAGATGATAAAGTGGTAACTTAGAGTCTTTCATGTGCAATTTATGTTATTATTGTTAGGATTTTACTGTGTAATCTTACCCCCATTGTGTAACTTTTTAAGGGGGATTTGGGGCAAGGACTGGCACTGGAAGCGGAGAAGATTTTCAGCAGTCTTGTCTGTTGGTCTTCGAACCGTCCCATCCGTATGAAGTTCATCGAAGGGTGTCTGGAAAATCTTGCGAGGCACAGGTAACAAAATCTTTGCTTTAATTGCTGTTGTAGAACCGTGCGAGATTCAGTTGTGTTTCGTGTTTTCAGATCTGTGCCGATGTCTCTGAGGCTTTTACCTCGGTTATTCTCATCGTTTCAGCCATCTCGGGGACATCTTGACACTCACGGCGTGACAATGTAAGCGATTTTATTTCGACACTATTTGTTTTGGGTTTTGAAATACAGTTGTGATTTATTTTGCAGGTGGGCCGAGAAGGAACATCACATGATGGATCATTTCTTCAGCGATTTGGTTGTGTACACTGAAGGTGTTCGGTCAGGCAAAAATCAGTCTAACTCACTGTGAGTCACGCACGACATTTTGACTTGTCGCGTTGAGAGAAAATCTCCAAGACTGAACGTTCAATCGTTTTGTTTTATCTAGTTACTCGCATCAAGTAGAAATTCAAGTGAGGTTGCAATTCTTAAACTGCGTATTTTCATCGTTGGGATCGGCCGATTCGTTTCGTGAGTTAACTTTTTGCGTAGTTGTCGCTGCGAATTCAGTACTGATGCGATGTAAATGCAGGGCTGACAGGGGAACAGATCAGCACGTTGTGGTTCTGTCTGGCAACCGACCCTGAAGTCTCGGATGAACTGTTCAGCTGGTTACTGTCGCAAGTTAAGGATAAGGATCAGCACGCTTTGGGTCCGGAAACTTTGCAACTGCTCTACACAACTAATGTAAATCTGAAACTTTGCCGATTATAACGACACTAATTTTCAATTCTAATAAAATGTGTATTATTAATTATGTATATTGGCAGTTACCACTTCTTCAACCAGAAAATATGAGTATGACTGCTTTGAACCTTTTCCAGCAGCTTGGTGGGATGTTGCAACATGAACAGGAAACACTTGCGGTTGACGTGAGTCCGTAAATCGTTTTTAGTTCCCTTGCTTAATATACTGATGTTCCAATCTATTAGAATCGAGGTATGGACCATCTTTGGGGAATTGCTCTGAGAGCTCACAACACAGATGTCAGCATGGCGGCCATTCAGTACATAAACAGTTACTACGTGAACGGTAAGTTGCGAATCCCTCCGATCCAGATGTCACGGTACTCGTTGGGATCTTGCAATTTTACAGGAACGTTGTATACCTTTTGCAGCTCATCACAGGTCCCTCAACTGCGAAGAAGAATTCATTGAGAGGTGCATGAACAGCTTGAAGGCAGCCGCATGCGAGTTAGAAAAGGCAAGTGTTTCTCGTTAGCGGCAAATGAGGAACACTCAAATTAATTGCCCTGTTTACCAGGCTGAGGAAGCATCACTACTTATCCTACAAAGAGGGCTTCTGCTACTCACAGTGCACCTTGAGACATTCCAGAGGAGGTACGCGTACCACCTGAGGACGTGGCATTTGGCCGGAAACGGCATCTACAGTCACCAGCGACCGCTTCTCGAGAAGCAAGCCTCTTTGCTGCGCGTCGTTTGCCAGCCGGCTGGTCTCTCCGAAAAGGTGAGTTTGGTTCATCGGTTGAGGAGGTTGTTTTACTGATGAGATTTCCACAAATAAGGTAACTCTGGAGATGCTGGGAAGCGATTACGTAGCCGAGTTGCGTGCCGAAGTGACGCAATGGTGGGAAAGGTTCCAAAGACAGCAGAAGGAGCAGCAGAAAGAAGAGCCAGTGGATAGTAATCAGCAGGTAGGAAACTAACTTGATCTTCATATTTTTGTGCTAAAGGAAGTGTAATTTTATAGCCCGGATGCGATTCGCAGGCCAATTTCTCGCGTGCTTCGACAAGTTTTGCCGTGGTTGAGGATGGCAAGCAGCCGCAATCGAAGACTCCTCCTGCTACCTCTTCCACATCGTCGTTGACACCCATTTTAGGAGCGATGCTCACGGAAGGTCCGATCAGGGTAATCACGCAGGGCCAGGAGCTAACGGCGGACTTCGACGAGCGAACGCTGCAAGAGCTTGGCTTCAAAGACATGCAGGTAGGTTACTTTGTCTACTTTGTCTCAGAAGGTTTTGGAAAGTGGATTGTGCTATACGATTTGAACCGTATCTCTTTGAAGCTGGTGTTTGTGTCCGTGGGAGCCGTGAGATTGCAGAGGCGGCGCGAAGGTCCAGGACCTCCTTCGTGCCTGCCACCGCCTCCGAGGGAGAGAGTACCCATGCTTCTGCTTCTGCGGCCGCATTACCTAGAGCAACTGTTCCAGCTGATGCAGCAGCTAAGTGCACTGTGTACAACAGCCTCTGCTTTGGTAATGAAACATCAGTGTTGGTTAATGATCTTTGACAATGCTAACGGCAACGTGTTTTGTTCAGGGACACAACAGTCACACGAAGGGACGTCTGCTCTCCTGGAGGGTCTGGGAATTGCTGATGATGCTACCAACGTGTCCTGTAACATTGGAGGCCTTTCAAACTTTAGGAGACGAGGTACTCTTGAGACTTGTTGGACGACGTAAGGAGATTGTGGTACAGGAGGAATGTATTGTGTTCAGACGTTTGAGCGGCTTCTCAACCCGACAACACCTCATCGGTTAATGTATTGCCTGCAAGTCGTCGAGTTCCTTGCCCTATCCAGAAGGGGAAGGTGCCACCAAACGGCAAATGTGCGTAATTGTCCTACATTGGTTTCTACCCAATTATGTAATTTATAACGAGTTTTTAATTGGTGGGAATTTCCAGGAGAGCAATCTTGGAGTACGAATATCCAGCCAGTCTGACCTGGAAGATGGTGAAGACGATTGGGCCCAAAGGGTGAGAGTCGCACACTCTTCAATCTTAGTTTAGTTTGAAGATATGGGTGTCATTTCATTTATCGCGAATATCTGGTTTCGATTCAGTTTGTGGATAAAGGAGGACTTCGCCACTTGTTTGGCATATTTACATCGGGGTCTCTGCGGAAGAAGCCGGACACTCTTTGGGACGAGGTGATCGTTGCCCATTGGGTATTATGTCTGTTGTTTAATTGTTTCATTGAATAATAATTATTTTACAGTGGAGCCAAGATTGTCTTTCCTGCGTCCTGAAATTAATCTACCAGCTCGGAATCGACCCGTTGGACGCCGAGCTGGTCCCCGCGGCGCCGTCGGAAAGCGGGCCGTCGACGACGCCGAGGCATCGGATGAAACGGCAGAAAAGCTGCAGCGAAAAGCTTGAAGTTCCTCGGCTGAATGACGTATGGAATATATTAAGGGAATCAATGGCTATAATTCGCCAGATTGGGAATTAAAAGGAGAAATAACGCAGGCAATGCTGGCCATGATGTCCTCGGTTGAGAATGTCGTGGAGAGTATCGCGAGTATTCTACTGGACGCGGGACTCACGAGGCCCTGGGCCGGGTCCATCATGACACCCTACCAAATGGGAGGATGGGGAAGAGGCCAGCTGATACATTACACCCTCGTGCTGCTACTTTCATGGGCTTTCTCGTGTAATCGCGTCAAGGATGTCCTCTTCGGTAATCCTAGTTTAGTGGGATGGATAAAGGTTCTCTTACTGGAGGATCCAGAGGTATCAGTAATCACTCAAGAGCCTTGTAGATATTTAGAGGTTCCTTTTTATTGATGTGGATACCTTTTCAGCCGTGCATTCGCCGGGAGGTGTGCAGCAGTTTGTACAGACTCTGTTTGGGTTCTTCGCCCGATAGAAGGAGCGGGCAACATTTTGTTGCCCCGTTGCTTCAGAGATTGCTGGAGTTCTTGAGCGAAGCTCAGAACATGAAGCCCTTTCGGATTGATGTAAGGGATTTGGTGTTTCAGTATTGTGTTGGTGTAATTTAAATAATATCTTTTTACGCTGCGTTTACAGTTCTCAGAGACCGACGAGAAGGAACCGTACGGACCGGCTTGCAGAGATTATTACTGGCTGGTTTGCCGATTGGTGGGAAGTTTGCAAGACTTCGAGGAAGACTCTAGTGAGGTATTTCAGCAAAGCTATGGACTAGAACTACGGTGAAATACTTATTGAACATGATCGCTTGTTACGGGACAGGTGCCGAAACTCTCGTGCCAACTCGATCTGGATTCGATGGCCCGGCAATTGGCATCAGCCATCCTTGATAGAGACTTCCTCGAAGGTAGACACAACACAGTGGAGGACGATGGTCTCGTCGGGCTCATCTGCCTGTGTACGGCTGTCATCAAACACAATCCTCCATTTAAATTTTCTCAGGAAGGACAAGTAAAATTTAGTTATTTGTGGATTTGCGGCTCGCTAGCTGTGTTGTATTCGTTCAGTTTTAAGGATTGGGATTGGTTTTAGGAGTTCCTGCGGCAGATGTTCAACTGCCTGTTTGCGTTGCCGAGCCCCAAGCAGCGACACCTACCGAAGTGCAAATCGCAATCGTCCCGTGCCGCTGCGTACGACCTTTTAGTGGACCTCACTAGGGATTCCCTACCAAATTATAAAATCCTTCACGCGAGTCTTCTGCAGCAGCACACGCAAGGTGCCTTGTTGAACTTATTGAAATAATCGTGCGCAACGGTGAATTGAATTAATAGGATGGTTTCGCAGATTTGTCGAGGTGCTCTTTCGATGCCGATTGTCACACGCCGTACCCGTGGGACTACTGGCCTCATGAGGATGGCAGGTCCGATTGCGGCTACGTGGGCCTCACCAATCTCGGGGCAACTTGTTACATGGCATCCTGCATGCAACATCTTTATATGATGCCGCAAGCCAGAGCTTCGATACTTTCCGCTAAGGTTAGCCGCGAAACACGAAGCCCCGTGTATCTTTGCGAAGAAGTTAATATTTGCGTTGTCTTTGATCTCAGTGCAACATTGAGAATAAACACGAGAGCATGCTGGTGGAACTGCAAAGGATGTTCGCGTACCTTTTGGAAAGTGAGAGGAAGGCTTACAACCCACGCAGCTTCTGCAAGGTGTACACGATGGACCACCAACCGCTGAACACGGGAGAGCAGAAGGACATGGCGGAGTTCTTCACCGATCTCATCAGCAAATTGGAGGAAACAACACCGCAGCTGGTAAGCTTAAGAGCAAGATTGGGTGTAGCTCCCGTAGTGCAACGCCAAACTATTTTACTTTATTATAACAGAGAGAACTGGTGAAGACGCTTTTCTGCGGAGTCATAACCAACAATGTCGTCTCATTGGTTGGTTATTTTCTCGAGGCAACTTTACGAACAGGGTGGCCCATTTGCATGTGTTGCAAAGGTGCTATTTTGAGCATTTTGAAGTTATAACACAAATTGAAACAAGGGTTTTTCTTTTTTTGCAAATTATAATTTGGGAAATTGTGCCACCCTGAATTTTATCACGAACTTTAGTGATTAAAGTAAGTAATGTGAATTTATGTTCATTAGGATTGTCCTCATGTTAGTTGTACGCTAGAGGAGTTTTATACCGTGCGCTGTCAAGTGGCCGACATGAGGAACCTTTACGTAAGTCCTCGTTCGAACTCCTGTCCCATGTGATACATTTTAATCTGATTTCGTGTATTTAATTTTGATATTTAATAGGAGTCTCTTGATGAAGTCACTGTGAAAGACACGCTGGAAGGTGACAACATGTACACGTGTTCGCAGTGCGGGAAGAAAGTTCGTGCTGAGAAAAGGGCATGTTTCAAGAAACTGCCAAGAATACTTTGTTTCAACACTATGCGATACACGTTCAACATGGTAACGATGACAAAAGAAAAAGTCAACACGCACTTCTCGTTTCCTCTGCGGCTTGACATGGCCAAGTACACCGAGAGGAATCTGATGCCCGGACAACATTTGGGTACGACGATCCACTATTTAATATTTGTTATTGTGTACCACTTTGATGTGTGACTGTAATATTAAAAAAAAATAATTAAGGAGCTGATACTTCGACGCATCAACAAGAGAATTTCGAGTACGACCTTATTGGAGTCACGGTGCATACCGGCACGGCAGATGGTGGCCATTACTATAGCTTCATTAGAGACAGGACTGCCAATAACCGTGATAAATGGTGAGTGGAATGGGTTGCCAAGAGAGGTGGTGGAGGGTTTTAAGAGGAAACTTGATGAGTTTTTCAATATTTAGTATGAGAAGGACATAGGTCTTGCATGATAGGAGCAACCTAGATTTGTCAAGATCCTGTTTTTGCCCGACATATTTATTGTATATTTGTTGTATGTTTTACGTTTACTGTGTTAATCACAAATGGATATTATTTTCATGAAGGTTTCTGTTCAACGATGCGGAGGTTAAACCGTTTGATCCATCGCAGATCGCTGCTGAATGTTTCGGTGGGGAAATGATTGTAGGTTTATTTTATCAGTCCACTTACTAATCTATGCACATACTAGAAGAATATCACAATGTAAAATACTAATCTGTCAATTTTAGAGCAAAACTTACGATTCCGTGACCGACAAGTTCATGGATTTTTCTTTTGAGAAGGTAATTTGTCATTGTCGCAATTTTCAGTTGTTTTTAGTGTCGCATTTCAATGTCTTATCCATTGCAGACCAACAGTGCTTACATGCTCTTCTACGAACGTACCAACTGCCCAAGGTCCGGCCCCTCGTCAAGTGCCAGCACCTCGACTGCCACGGAAACCAGGACTACCCAGGAACAGCTGCCGAAGGACCTTGCGGATTGGATCTGGGAGGACAACATGCTTTTCCTGCAGGACAAAAACATCTTCGAGCACAACTACTTTGGGTGAGACTAACTTATAAATGTGGTGTGGATTGTAAGAGGTGACTGGAAAGAATATGGTGTTGGAAATACTAGGTTCATGTGGCAAGTGTGCAGTCTGGTTCCTCAAACTCTCAGCCAGCATCAGGATGTGACGCTGATGGCGGCTAAACTGAGCACGTCGTTTGTTCTGGAAACTCTTATTCATGCCAAAGAGAAGGTTTGCGATGTGCAATATTAACATTTTTTATATTTTACATTTGATGTTCTAACGTTTAATATAATGACTTGTAGCCAACAATGGTGCAGTGGATCGAGCTGCTGACAAAGCAGTTCAATAGCAGCCAGAACGCTTGCGAGTGGTTTTTGGATCACATGGTGGAGCACGATTGGTGGCCCGTACAGATCCTCATCTGTTGCCCCAATCAAGTGGTCAGGCAAATGTTCCAGAGGTTGTGCATACACGTGATCAATAAGCTACGGCCTCTTCACTTCAGGAAGTTCCTTCTGCCCATTGGGACAGACAACAATGATGGGTACGCTTGAAAGCCGATTGGCGGATTAAGTCCTTTGCTTAATCATCTTTACTTGTTATTGCTGTTACAGAAGCATCCAGGTTGGAAGCCAATCTTGCATAACGAGGTTCATAAGGAGGCTGTTGTTTTTGGTAACTATGCGTGCGAGATTAATTCTAACTTCGGGTCCACATAGTGGTTTAGTCTAACCTACCTGTTAATGAACAGATGGAACACAATGCGGGGCAGCATACGAAGCATTTGACCGAGTACTTCGGCTTCTTGCTTGAATTCGCCAAGATGGGAGTCGAGGAATGTCGGTTCATGTTGGCCGCAGGTGCGATCTCAACGATGGTCAGCTTCTACCTGGGTCAAAGAGCTTCCGATTACGTGAGTTATTCTAAGCAAATTACCCCATCCCTGGCAGATTTATGGAGTATATTACGTTTCAGCAAGTGGAAGCGGTTTCCGACGAGGAAGAAGAAGATGATGATGAAGAAGTGCTGACCATCAGCGAGGATAAATACCGACCGGCCGCTCTGGAAAAGATGATCACTCTGGTGGCTCTGTTGGTGGAAAAGTCACGAGGTGAAGACCAGAAGCTACACTTGTCCAATGGAGATTTCAACGCCGTAGCGGGTGGGAAGGTGAGTGCCTTGAAGAACTACCCGTTTCACTATTGGAATTCCCTTTTTATTTGTTTTACATGTATTTTTCCAGGGTTTTCCGTTTCTGCGGCAACAGATCAGAGACAATGCAAACCTACGTCAGGTTTGCAACCTTGTGTTCAGTCTTTGTCGGTGGAATGATGCCCATGATTCGCTGGCAGTACATGTACGCAACTCTGTTTTAATTACACTTAATTTTGGTAACATATTTATGGAAATCGTTTCTTTACAGATTGTCAAAATGATCCTTCAATCGATCACGCAGCATCCTGAGGTATTTTACCTTTTAACTTCAATTGCAGGGTGTCTACTGATAATGGAAATCCTGGAATTAATTCTTAATCCTGGAAAATGTATCATTTTTGGTACTTTACATAATTTCGTTGATTGATTTCTGTGTTCCTCTTCTAATTTGCTTGAAACAAAATGTTATTTAAGCATTAGACTTTTGAAATGCGATTATTCATTCCACTTATTCATCAGCTTTTAAGAGATTAATGTGGTTTGTTATGTAACTATCTTTCACTTTAAGTATTTTGTGTCCTGGAAAAAAAGTTATAAATATCCCTTAAAATACTTGAATTTTGAAATGAAAGTTTAGTAGGCACCCAGAATTAGTAAATTGGGAAATTTATCCACAATTTATTATTGATTCTTGTTTATGTTCTGATGTAGCAAAGCCAGCCGTTCTTCAAGTTGCTCTCGATGCTCGTGGAGTTCGCCGGAGGTCCTCCAGGACTGCCCACGTTCTCGGCTCTTGTGATATCGCACATATGGGAGGTTGCGGAGAACTGTCCCCAGCAGTGCTTGGAGTGGTTGGCGTTACAGGTTCCTCGTAACAAAGTGGCGCACTCGTGGGTTATTCAGGGTATCGATGCGTGGGTTGAGCATTTCCTTCTTGCGCACAACAACCAAAGGGTCCGCAACGGTTCGTGGTCGTTCGCATTTGTAACCCCTTTATACATGATTATTTTTGGTTATAAATTTAATTGTTATACTATTACAGCTGCTGCGTGTTTGCTGGTTTCGTTGGTTCCCAGCAATCATTTCAAACAGGCGTTTCGTTCCGCAAGGAGTGTTCTGGGACCGCAGAAGGAAATTCCTGTAAATGTGCATGTCATCCACCACCACCAATGGCGTTTGCTAAAATACTAGAGGTTTATCATGCACTTGAGTAGATGTAAATGTTTCTTGGTGATGTTTTTAAACTTTACTCTTAAATTGCGTATGGTGTACTGCATGTAAAACTCATCAGATATTTTGGCAAGTGCTACATCGTCTTGAATGTTATGCCATCGTGTAAGTGAGACCTGCTTTTTTATTTCACAGATGTCACCTGATGCGCAACTTGTTCTGCATCAGATCTATGAGCTGCTGCTTCGTTTGCTCAAAAGAGCTCGGCTTTATGCTGGTACGCATTTTTCATTGCAGTAATCCACTGCGGTCTTTCTTGCTACATGTTCGATGACAATATTTTACCTTATTTCTCTTGCAATCGTATAGATCCAGCCGTCCATGGAAACGCAAAGTTGATGTCCTATTTTGCTTTGCTCACTTATTGCCTTGTTTCACGTACCGAGAAATTAATGGTAAATTTTGAACGCGGTGCCTTGCCACCCTCTTCCGTCTCAATTACTGATCAGCCGACCCTCCCACCACCAGTTCGGCCAGCACTTTCTAGATCTCTGGCAGCTATTTCAACCGAAGCTTTCGGAGCCGTCGATAGCCATTCACCACAATAAGCAAGCACTACTTATCTTCTGGTACCAGGTGTGCGTTGATTGCCCGGAAAACGTCAAACTTATCGTGCAGAACGCGCACGTCACTAAAAACATAGCTTTCAACTATATCTTGTGAGTTGCACCGTATTTTGACATGTCCACTTTACTTCATAGTAATTATACTAAATCATTTTTGTGTACACAGAGCGGACCATGATGATCAGGAGGTGGTCATCTTCAATCGGTACATGCTTCCTGCTTACTACGGTCTTCTGAGGCTGTGTTGCCAGCAGTCTAGAGCTTTCACCAGGCAGCTGGCGTCGCATCAGAACATTCAGTGGGCCTTCAAGAATATCACTCCATACCCAACTCAATACCCAGTGGTAATTAACTAAATCCGCATATTGAAAACGGAGGGTGGTTATACATTTGGTGAACGCTTTTAGGCCGTCGAAGAACTCTTCAAACTGATGAGGCTGTTCGCGACGCGGTACACGGACAGCAGCGAGCAGGAACTTCGAGAGGTGACTGCCTTCAGGAGGTCCACGTTGCAACTGTACTTAACGGCCCTGGAGGGAAGATCCTGTTGGGTTACCCTGAATGCGGTGCTGGGCATTCTTCTGGAGATCAACGAAGACCGCTTGTTCTTCATCTGCAACGACGGCTTAGCGCTCATCTTCGAGTCGTACTTCTCCCTGCACGTGATGTACCACGAAGCGACGGCGTGTCATGTGATAGCTGATCTTGTTAAGCTGTTGGCCATCGCCGTGGAAGTCCTCAAGTGCGCCAGGATGTTCGATGAGAATAAAGAAGTGCATCAGCACGCGCAGGCTTGGAAGGAACGGTCGGAAGCGGCTCGCAAGTTGCTGTCCATGCTCAACGCTTACACGCCGCTCAATCTTCAGCAGGTTTGCATCGGTAAGTGTCGAGGTGATGATACAGAAATTGTTTACGGTATAATTATTAACGGTATGTCTATATTACGATCTTAGAAACTCTGCGAGAACTTTTGCTTCTCTATCCTGCCGAGATGTTGCAGATATTGGTGCCAAGCATGCTTCACGTACACATGGCTTGCTACGACAACCCGCCAAGCGGTAAGTTGCGCAGTAATAAGTGCGCTAAAGAACCAAGAAAAGAAAGATCGTTTAATTCTCGAACAATGGTAACATGGTGCGTGTTTCGCAGGTCCACCGGGTCCGTACTTCCCTCGCCGCGATCAGAAGCCATCGAGTCTCAAAAGCTCAATTCACGCTCGGCATCCAGGTCTGCAGATGTGCTTGCATCCAAGCATGTTGGAGGCCCCTAAGGTACATACATAACGAAGTGACCACGTTTTACCTGCCGGCCTTTGTAACTTTTGCGTTGTTCGCGCAGGGTACGGACACCGAATACCACCGGTGTTTGGCGGAATACTTCCTCCAGTATCACCTGCTCGTGGATATAATTTGCCGCGTGGCTGTCAATCAAGACATGGTGACCGATCATTTGGTTAACCTGTCGGCCCTTGTAGGACTCGAAGGGGCGCATTTGCATTTTGCCCACTTTCCAAAGCTTTGGTTGGACATCCATCAAGTGGAGGTTTGTATTAGAGGCCGCCAATATGTTAATGCTGGTTTGAAACTTTAATAAACTTGCTTTGGCAGCAAGTTGACAAGAAATGCATCGACTTGCTGTGCGCGTGTCGCTACTTTGCGGATTACGTGCTGCTCGTGCTCACCGATCTGCGGGAGACTCTTATCGTTCCGGTTATTAAGAGGTTCATAAAATTGTACATTTCAAAGGTGAGCGTTTGCGATATCATTTGGAGAAGGTGTTCCTGCGTATTCATCATTTTGTGGATTACAGGTGACGTCACAGGTGATAAATGAACAAACGTTGGCACTTGTCGGTTCGCTGTTGTCGTCCTTGCAAGCTGCCCTGGAACTTGACATTTCCGACATCTTACAGTCGATACCAAGGCTTCATGTGGTAACATAATCAGTGGTGATGTGATCAGACAATGTGTTGACACCATCTTCTCTCTTCTAATAGGACCTTCACGCTTTGAGCCTACTTCTATCAGTGGATACCTCGAACCCTCATAGGTCACAGGCCATCGAGTGCCTCCAGAAACTATCAGATAAGTGTAAGGCCTTTACGGAAGCAGAGCAGCAGGAAACCGAAGGTAAGTTGAAGGACCTGTTCCAAATGTTTATATGGTTTATAGTGATCAACAATGGCTGCATTCAATCTTCAACCAAAATAATGATTGTAAAAACCGGATAAATTATAGATACAGTCGAAACCATTTATAGTCGACTCGAAGGGACTACCGATATTGGTTGACTCTGATAACGGCATTTCTGCTACAAGAAACTGCATAAAAGTTGACTGTATCAGAATATGGAAATAAGTTCTCTCAAATGATCCCTTTATTTATTTGAATCCAATGAGAACTTTAGCAACTTTGAAATATGTTCAAAAGTTTTGGATGATTATATTTAAACCAGTTTCTGCGTTAAAGTATAGTTTATTTCCTGTAAGACTGCGACAGTGCCACGAAGGTTACAGGGTGGACCACATTAAATGTGGAATTGTTGACTATATCAGGTGCTGAAACCCAATTTCCGGCCAAAATATCTTTCCGGTACCCTCAATAATAGTGACTGTATCCAGATGGTGACACTAATTGAGGTGACACTAAAAGGTTTCGACTGTGTTAAAATGTGATAAGTTTGAATGGACCTTTCAAAAAATGTGGCTTCTCTGCAGCAGTTTGGTTCATATTACAAGAATCTTCGGTCGTGTGGTTTTGCCATAATCCAAAAGTTCTTAAGATCATGATTTCGGTTTGAAGACTGATGAATGCAGCCATTTTTATTGTTGTTTGTGTTTTCCAGGTGGGACTTCGCCAATCAAGCGAAGAAAGCTGTCCACTCCGGAGAGGTTTCAACCGGAAGAGATGCCGGCGGAGTCTTCGTTGTCGCCACTGTCGGTGGCCACTTGCTCACCGCAGCCCATCACGTCCTTGCTGCAGGCTGTCCACGTGGCACTCAATCTCCTGAACCTGATGGAGACGAACGCCAGCGCCGCGATGCCGTCGTGTTCTTCGGCACCTTCTTCGTGATCTACCTTGTGGACCAATAATTTTATCGGCCTTTGTTATTTTGCCCTCTCACTCTCTATCTCTCTTTCAATCTCTCCTCGATCCACCGCAGGATGAACTTTTCACACCGGGAACAAACCGATTCCTCCGCGTGACAGTGCGACGACCGAGACACCGAACGCGTCAGAGTAAGGTGCCGTGGTGGTGACCTGCGTGATATTGGGTAACAGGGACAAGAAGACTGATTCTGGCAGGGTGATGATGATGATGATGATTATAGTTTCAGACCCCACTTTTAAGCCGTTACTTTTTTCCGTAAGATGTTGATGAAGTGTGCGTGGTGGGAACGCGTGTGAGCTTTTGAAAAAATGGCAAAGTGTTTTGAAATTATGTGTGCATGTTGAGATGAATGGAGCGATTTGTTTTTGTGTTTTAAATTCGCAGCGACTTACTTTGATTTTTGTTCGCACCGCGGCACGTAGTGGCGCGACGTGTTCCCATCTCCACGGATCGGTAGATGAGGATGCTGTAAGTTGCCAATGTAACATGGAAGTAGATTTTGAAGGGGGAAGTTACAAGATAGTTTTTTAAAGCTCCATTTAAACATTTTTTGCATGTGGAAAGGCGTATATTTTTATTTCTAGACCGCGTTTATTTAAAGCATCTCTGGGAGATTACGTATATATGTTGAGGTAACCCCTTCAGTCCCCTCCCTCTCTACCTTTCCCCCAATTAAGACAAATGCTAAATCTTGTTGTAAAAGTTACCTCTCCAGTGTATGGAAATAATAAATCCAAAAGTAACATGTTTGTAACGTCACCCAAAGTAACTGGAAATTTTGTATTTAATAATTTGTGAAATGCTACTTGCATATACAGGGTGCATCAGAGATGTTTGTCTATTTAACTTCGTGTTATTGGTATATATTAATTGTGATGTAAAAATTGTACTTGTTAATTCACATTTTGTCATGATTTCATTTTGCGGAAACAACAAATAAGTGAAAACAGTAACAAATATTTTTGTCACTTTTTTGGTTTGTGTTTTATTGTTTTTATTATAAAATGATATAAGAAAAATTAATCTAGATAGCAGGAGGAACTGTAACATTTTCAAAATTTTGGGCATTTTATGAAAAAAATTAGTACAGATGGTTTTAAAGTTGTAAGTTATAAATGTTTGTAGACTAATTTTAATATATACTAAGAATTTAAAAACTGTTTTATAATAATGGAATGTAATTTATGGAAGTACAGTGGTTTTTATAACTTCCAAATGTGGAATTTGAGCAAAAACCCCTCAATGGTTCTATCCGGGGTTTACATGGTGAAAAACCCGGGTTATTTAAAGCTTGGCTGGTAAACAAAGATGGAGCGCGTTCCATCGCTAGACGAGCTGAAAAAGCTACGAGTTGTCGACCTAAAAGAGCGGCTTTCAAGCCTCGGACTTCCTCAAGGAGGTATGTAACGTTAATTTAGAGAGTTTAAGAAGCGATCGAAATAGGTTTTATTAGAAACTTCCTTGTTTTATATCGAATTCAGTGAAGCGTCGGTTTCCCGGTGTGTGCCATTGTTTTCCCTGTAAAAACTCTCAATAATCTGCAATTTTGAACATAAAACTGGCTTGGCTACCGACTTTAATCGTTTCAGCGAGATCTGATCGTAATTAAACTGTGTGAAATGACAGGGTAGATTGCAAATTTGCGCGCGGATTTGCGGTTGCGCACTTTGGAACAAAACGCTGGGAGTTGTTTGGTAGCGGTAGTTGCCGGTCGTGATTCGAAGAACGTTCCATTGCGCGGAAATGGGGGGCGGGCGTCATTGCGTGACGTCATTCGAACGTTTTGTGAATGTCTGCAACATTTTATTGCGCGTGCCAGAGTTGCGTGAAATTTTGTGATCGAATTGGTTTCTTTTGCAGGTTTGAAAGCCGATCTAGTTGCTCGTCTGCATAGTGCACTCGTGGCCCAGGCAAAGAGTACGGATGAAGACATGGAAGAGGAATTTGCAGAGGATGAAGGAGATGTAGACGATAGTGGCGATTATGCTTCGCAAAGTTCGCCATTAGCTTTAAATTATACGGATGATTCGGTAAGCTGCATGATATCTATTGAAAAATTATAATAGAAAACTATATATGGTTAATTCCAGGACTTCCATCAACTGCATGACTGTCACGATTATAACGTAATTTTAATTTAGATAAAATTAAAGTAAATAATCATGATTTTTGGAGAAATGCATTACATCATTTTTACATACATTTTAAGGTTTTACTTTTTATACAGGATATCCTGATTGGTAGATAGATAAATAACATCAAGTTACTTCAAACCCTCAAAACATGTTCTACAATTGCCACAGTGTTAAACATGAAACCTGATTCCAAGAGTGATCAGGTCTTATCTGATTTAACAATAATATTTGAAAAGGTAGTAGGTCGACAGTAAAATTAAATGTAAACGTTATTGTGATGATTTTGAGTATGTATGTCTAGCCTTGGGCAAATTTATTCTGTATATATCCAGAACAACATAAAACTTTGAACTTGTTTACTGTAGATCTCCAGGTCTATTAAAGTTTGTCAAAAACTGTTGTAATAAAAGTTGTTGGTGACTTCTAAGTAAAAGAGTTGTGTTGTAGTAACTATAAGGTGGTTCATTTCTGCAGGCAGAACAACGCCGAGAGGAAGAACAGGCAAGACTTCTCTTGCAAGAAGAAGAAAGACGGCGACAAAATGAAATGATCCGGCTCGCCAGGAAGCAAGAAGAGGAGGAAAGATTAAGACTGGAGAGCCTTCGCGTCGAGGAGATGGAGAGGCAGAGGCTGGAGGAAGAGGAACGACTCCGTGTCCAACTGGAGGCTGAGGCCCAGAGGGTGAGACTGGAAGAAGAGAGACGAAGGCAAGAGGAAGAGATGCAACGCGTGCGGTTGGCGGAAGAGAGACGCCGCCAGGAAGCCGAGATGCAACGTCTGATGGCCGAGGAGGAGGAACGCAGGCAGCAAGAGGAAGAAGCCATGCGGCTCAAGTTCGAGGAGGAGAAGAGGCAACACGAGGAGAGGCTGCGTCTCAAGGTGGAAGAAGAGAGACGGCAGCACGAGGAGAAGTTGCGGGCGAGGGCCGAAGAAGAGAAGCGGCAGAGAGAAGCCGAGGAGCTGAAGGCCAGGCTGGAAGAGGAGAGGCAGCAGAAGGAGGCCGAGCTTCGGGTGAGACTGGAGCAGGAGCAGAAGAAACAGGAGGAGGAGTTGCGGGTGAAGCTGGAAGAGGAGAGAAGGCAGCGGGAAGAAGAGGAGAGACAGCAGCAGGAGGAGGAGGAGATGCTGAGACAGAAGTTGATGGAGGAGAAGAGGCAGAAGGAAGAAGAAGCGTTGCGGGTGAGGTTGGAAGAGGAGAGGAGGCGAAAGGAGGAAGAGGAAAGAAGGCAACGCGAGGAGGAGGAAGCGAGGCATCAGGAGCTGGAGAAGCTGCGGTTGAAACTGGAGGAAGAGAAGAGATGTAAGGAAGAGGAGGAGTTGCGGCAGAGATTGGAAGAGGAGAGGATGCAAAGAGAAGAGCAGCTGAGGATCGAGAAGGAAGAAGAGAAGAGGAAGCGCGAAGAGGCCCTTCGGGTTCAGCGAGAGGAGGAAGAGAAGAGGAGGCAGGAAGAGGCTTTGCGGCTGCAGGAGGAAGAGAAGAGGAAACAGGAGCTGCTGAGGCAGCAGAAGGACGAGGAGGAGAATCGCCGGAAACAGGAGATTCTGCTCCTGCAGCAGGAGGAAGCGAAGCGCAAGGAAGCCGCGCTGTTCCGCCTCCAGCAAGGTGCCCTGATCGAGCAGAAGAAGGAAGAGGAGGAGAAGAGGATTCAACAGCAGACGGTAACATTTTAAGAATGCAGTGTAAAAAGATGATCACGTGCAATAACAGTTCGTTGGTTTACAGCTCATCCTTCACCAGCAACAAGAGGAGAACATGATGCGGGAGCAGATAAAGTTGCTCGGAGCAGAAAGACAGGCCCACGAGGGCGAGATGCTGCAACATCACCACCAAGTGAGTATAGCAACAAGGATAGCAACGTCCTAACTTACTTAGCGGTTGATTTAAATAATACTTTTTTTGCCGTTTAGATACAAGCCACCGCAACAACTCAGCACATCATTTCGATCACATCGACTTCGCAGCAGCAACTGCAACCGGTGATAGTATCTCCGGCCGTTGCCACGACGACGAACGTGACGGTCGTCCCTGTCATACAAGCGCCCAGCATACAGACCATGGTGGTGCCTTTAGTTACGGCGGTCGCCCCGACGACTCTGGTCACGCAGACCATCGTGCACGCGCCGCAAGCGACCGCGACTCTTAATCATCCTACGGTCATGGTGGTTCCTCGACCGCCGTTGGTGCCAACGCCGGCGTTCGATGGTGTCTTGCCGAACCAAGCCCGTATTCCTCCTCCAGTAACATTCGTGGTAATGCTGCGTGCGGCGTTATGATTGAGGTTTTTTTGTTTTAAATACAGCTGATTGTATTTTTAATCGGCTGTGGTTTTTGTTTTTAAGAGTGGTGGTGCGGATGAACAGCCGCCAGGACTTGCAGCGGAAGCGGAATACGTTGTTCCACCGGCTCTGGAAAGGGTCTTTGCGCTCGGTACTGGGGACTCCGCGAATACTTCAGGTTTTAAAATGTTTTAAAATCTACTTGACATCCTTTTTAAAAATATCTTGTATCGTTATATTGCATCGGGGAGAGTTCCCAAATTGGTTCTGTTTACCAGAGCGTAGAATGTCCTATTGATTTACCACGGTAGATGGTTGCGAATCGTGCTGCGGGGGCGTGGACATAAGTTGTTTGATCGTTCACTATTGGACGTTACGTGACGTCATCTGTTGTAGTTGAGCAGTGTTGCTATAGTGCTTGGTACGAGCTAAGCAACGATGCTAAAAAGTTTTATTCGCTGACCTGTTGCCTCTAAGATCTCATCCTATAATAACAGATTGACCAAACCGTTACGGTCTTTTAATAGTTGCATGCACTATTGGTCACTTCCAACCATCTGAACGATTTAAATATGCTATGTATAATGCTTTAAATTTAAATTCCTAAACATGAAATTAAACCGTTCATCATTAAATTTTCATAAATAGGTGCGCGTCGAATCCTTGGACCGCAACGTCCCCCTCAGTCTCAGACAGACAAGGATCGAGAAACCCTCCCATCTGTTGGAATGGATGTGACCGATACCACTGCGAAGACAAACTCTCAAGAGCCTAATAAGGAGCCGAAGCAGTCAGTGAGTGTTGACTCCCGATGTATTTGTATTGGTCATTTGTACTGCTTGGACGGATTGAAACGGGGTTTTGTAACTCGGCAGCAATCGAAGAACATGAAGCGGAAGGCGAAGAAGAAGAAGAGGAGAGCACGTAATAGGGATCTGACCGTGAGGACGGAGTACATGGACGATGAGGCAACCGAGCCTGATGTGGAAGTGGAGTAAGTTAACCCGAGTAGGTGAAGGCTCCGTACAAGAGTTTAAATTTGCGGTGTTGCTTAGGTACGTTCAGGCGAGTTTGGACATGGACATCAACGACCCTATGTACAGTCACTTCATGAGCATCTTCGAGGCTTTTAAGCTGACGGATCCGGATCAGAAAGCGGATGAGAAGAAGCCGGAGGAGAAGAAAGAACCCGATCTGCGGAAGAAACCGAAGGATGCCGACGAGGAACTGGAAGAAGAGGTACACCGCTGCTCTTAATTAACTTTGATATGTACTGGTAATGCTTATTAAAATTGCTACATGTTTGTTGACAGCCAAAGAAAGACGAACATCAAAAGCTTTCGAAGCGGAAACTCAAGAAACTGAGCAGGTTGAGCGTGGCCGAACTGAAGCAGCACGTGAGCAGACCGGACGTGGTCGAGATGCACGACGTCACCGCCAAGGACCCCAGGGTCCTCGTTCTTCTCAAGGCGTACAGAAACACGGTTCCGGTGCCGCGGCATTGGTGCTTCAAGAGGAAGTACCTTCAGGGCAAGAGGGGTATCGAGAAGCCGCCTTTCGATCTGCCGGATTTCATCAAGAAGACTGGAATCATGGAGATGCGACAGGCTCTAATAGATAAGGTATTTTTAGCGGTCGTGTTCATCGGAGTTTCAACGTTTGTGAGCGTTAACAGGCTGAGTAAGCAATGACAATTTGTAATTACAGGAAGGACACATGACTATGAAAGCGAAAATGAGGGAAAGAGTGCGGCCAACGATGGGCAAGATCGACATCGATTACCAAAAGCTGCACGATGCTTTCTTCAAGTGGCAGACAAAACCAAGGATGACCATCCATGGAGACTTGTATTACGAAGTAAGTGTTTAAACAGGGAACTAACATGATTTCATTTTATTGAGATAATGTAATTTTCGAAATTTCAGGGCAAAGAATTTGAAACGCGACTGAAGGAGAAGAAACCGGGTGACCTCTCGGACGAACTGCGGACGGCTCTTGGCATGCCGGTTGGACCCGTAAGTGAAAAGTCATTGTGAACACCTATTTGGTATTGTATTTTAAAATTATATCTTATTTTTGTACGTGATCGCAGAACGCACAGAAAGTTCCTCCACCTTGGTTGATAGCGATGCAGCGTTACGGACCGCCACCTTCTTATCCCAATCTGAAGATCCCCGGTCTCAACGCTCCCATTCCCGATGTAAGAATCTGATGGTACTTGGTTAGATTTCTTTTCAGGGTGGATATGTTGTAATAATGGATTCTGTTGACAGAGTTGCTCTTTTGGGTACCACGCCGGTGGCTGGGGAAAGCCCCCGGTCGACGAAGGTGGTCGACCGCTGTACGGAGACGTATTCGGCACCCAAGGCTACGATTATCAGGTGCGATTCAAATTAAGGAATCATACTTTTGTTCGTTTTTAACTTTTATTAACGCGATTTTCCTTCACGCAGACTCCACACATGGAAGAGGAAGTTGATAGGACATTATGGGGAGAGCTGGAATCGGAGTCGGAATCTGAATCGGAACTAGAAGAAGAGTCCGAGGAAGAGGAGGAAGAGGAACCTGACCGCGGTGGTCTGATGACTCCTGCCGAAGGTGGATTGGTCACTCCGAGCGGTCTCACATCTATTCCAACTGGAATGGAAACACCGGACATGATAGAGCTGAGGAAGAGGAAGATAGAGACCGACATGGAGGGGTACGTTACACGTACGGACCTCGGGAGTGTAATGATGTTCAATGGATATGGTTACGCATTTGCAGAGTGGACACTCCAGCTCTGTACACGGTGCTGCCGGAGAAGAGGACCGACCGAGTGGGAATGGCCATGATGGGTTCGACGCACGTGTACGACGTGAACGCAGCGATCCCTGCCGCCAGGAATAGGACTTTCGGAAGTGCCATGGAAGCCGGTGTCGAGGTTACGTTGGACCCTAGCGAACTGGACATGGATTCAGCCGCTATGGCAGCACGGTACGAGCAGACGCTGCGGGAGCAGAACCAACTGGCCAAAGAGGACCTCAGCGATATGGTTGCCGAACATGCCGCGAAACAGAAGGTTATTATAATACGGTGGGAACTGTTTAATGTCTTCGAGTTGACTATAAACAGTTTCCACTTTATATGCAAACACATGATGCTTGCATGTACTAATTTAGTTTTATTTCATTTTGCAATGCACAGCATAAAAGAAAACGTCAGCAACAACAAGATACGGGGAAGTCAGCCAAAAAATACAAAGATTTCAAGTTCTAGAAGCATTTAGAGTTGAGGTTTTTTTCGTGTCTTATGTAACGTTGTCATTCCACGTTGTATTAAATAGACAACTGCTGTCCTGGAGACGCGCCGCGTTCATTTTCCGCGCAAGCTTCCACGTCCGTAGACTATCGTCCTGTAAGTAATAAAGATTTACGTTGAGCTCTGATTCCTTTCAAATAGATTTCTTTTACCAGAGGATTTACCGGAGGACGTTGAAAGACGTTCAGATCTTGGAAGTTGAGGAGAGGGATGACCGTGGGACGGCCGTGCGCGCACTGAAACGGAAGCTTGCACTTCTTCAACTTGCCGATAAGTGACTCGCATTCTTGTAAGGTCAGTGCATCCCCAAATTTAATTGCACCTGTGTATTCAAACACGAGACAATATGGTTAACAAGAAGGACCTGTGGAAGGAGCGTGCGAACGTACCGTGACAGGCCTGAGATTTCAGGATTTCCAGGAGACATTTGGGCATCACTGATCCTACTGTACCAGTGGATTTGATCGTCTGGAGAAGCTCACTTATCAGGTTCTGTGGAGGAAACTTTTTCACTTAGTCAAGTAGAAGTTACTGGATGAAGTATGTTGATGTGGTGCGAGATGGACCTTGCAATGTTCGGTGACGATGTCGGAACCGACACCACGGCCCCTGCTGGACTCGCTAGCTGCCCTTTCAACGATGCATGCTGGAAGCCCGTGAACCCGAATGGACCCTGAGGAAATATCAGGAGAAGCGCGAACACCCCAGCGTTTCAGGTGGTCAGGGAATGCTGCGGCAATCCTGTTCAGGTCCTTGTTCATCGGTATGGAAAGTGGAGGGTAGAGTGCGGATACGAGAGGTCCTCCTCGGTCCTTGTCCATGCAAGAGTCCAGAAGTTGCTCTAGCCTGATTCTTTCGTGGACAGCGTGCTGGTCGAATGCAATCATCACTTTGCGATCTGCTCGAGTAACCAGCAGATGATCAAAAGATTGGCATTGCAGTTTAAGTTACGAGATAGTGGTCAAGTACAATTTTCACCTGGGTTGCTGTCGATGAACGCAGCGATGAATTTCTGTTCCACCTGGCCTATCACCTGAACATGATCGAAATCGCTTTTCAAGATGACAAACGATGGCCTCGTGTCGGGTAAAGTTGGATCTACAGCATCACCCTGCAAAGTGACAGTTCGTGAAGACGTACAAATGGAATAACTGTGCATCTTGCGGATGCGTACAGACATGGAAAGGATCGTACCACACTTTCAGATCTGAAACAGGGATTGTCCCAAGTGCGATACAACTCCGTGATGTCTCCCGCTTTCATGTTCGGAGATGCCCATGGACGGCGTGTTAGTTTCACAGTTGGTAAAGTGTCTGATGGATTGAAAGTTGTTTTTAATAACTTGGATCCATACATTGAGGATGAATGCAATCATTACCTGCAGCAGGATCAAGGAACTTGTCCTTTTCAGGTTGGGGTACATCAAAATACGAATTGCCCGACACGGGGTCCACGTACACCGTTTCTCGTGTAACGGGATCAGCTATCTGAACAAAATTCAAAGATGGAACCTCTTCAGTTTCCATCTGATGCGAAGCCTGAGCAACCTGGAATGTGAATGGCTATTTAACACCTGAGGAACATCTATTTAAACCCGAAGGCGAGTCTGAAGGTTAGCGACAAAAACTTAGTGTACCGTGATCTTTGGAGAAGATATTAAATCCGGGGTCTTTGGTTTAGGGAACGTGGAAGTTCTGCTGCAAGGTTTTACCAAGAGTGGTTTTACTGATGGACCTGGAGGTTGGCTTCTTTTTGGACGGGAGAGCTTTGTTGTCTTTGTGGAGGAAGAGGAGGAGGAGTCGTCACGAGCATATTTGCTTTTAAATGCTTGCAGTGAGCTCAAGTGCATTTTCACCGGAGGTTGCTTCATGGTGTCATCATCAGAGTCTTCATCAGTTTCATTTCTTCTTCGTACCGGCAAGGAATTGAGACTGTGTTGTATGTCTCCTACGAGGACACATACTTCACCGGATGGACCTGGAACCTGTTGATGATGAATATACAATAATATTGTTAAGACATGGAACCGATGTGGAGTAATAACACTTCAGCCGTTTCTTTACATTACTTCGTTTGGTCCTTGAGGTACCGTACTTCCTTTGGTCTGCGCGACAAGTCTCTCGACAAGACCGTTAACCGAATCCTGGTCCGAGAATTCAAGGAAAGACCTTTCCGGCTCTTGGAAGAGACGTACGTGACACGGAAGGCACTTCAAGTCCAAGACGTATGCAGTTTGAAAACAACTGTGACCCTTCCCGGAGTTCCTTTTCCGGGCTTCTGGAGATGAACTTTTAGGGGAGTTCGACGGCCACGTTAAAACCCGGAGTGCCTTGTTAAGTAACGTCTTATGGACCGGTCTCTTGTTGACACTCAAGAAGTGAAGAGACTCTGTACGATCCAGGGTAACTTGCGCTATGAAGCCGGAGAGTTCGTAAGGACCTTGCGAAGCCTTTACGGGTTTGATGAGGTGAGGTTGGATATTGAAGATACGAGAAAATGTTTCGGATGAGTTAACAGCTTTGGATATTTTCAGAAGGACCGTGCCCTTGTCGGTGCCGCAGTCATCTCTTAGGGACACTGAAACTTCGGGTCGGGTTAGAGCAAGGGCTATCAGTGCTCTGCGGACATTTGGGATCTCGAGGGCAGGTTGGAGCGACTTTCTTCGGACTGGAAGATTGTACATGAAGTCGTGGGCAGTTACGGTAGTTCCCGGTGATGGTCGCGCGTCGCATGACTGCAACCGTACCAATAAGAATAAAACACAGGTATACACATGTTCTTAATTTTGTACAGTGAACCTCGTATATAATCAACTCGGATATTGGCAACAAACTTAAAGGTCCTGCCATATCAGAATAGGATTTTCGATACAATTATATCACTTTCAGTTAACTTTGTGAGGAACTGCTTATACAATATTTGTAAGTTTATATAAGGTTGTATGCCTTAGAGGTTATTTTGGGTTTTCCTCTGAAATACGCCTTGTGGGAGGAGTTTTGATCGTTTTTCGAACGGCTTGTGATCTCAAGAACCCCGGAAACGTCCCTAAGTGATGCCAAAAATTCTCCACGATGTCCATCAAATTTACTGGTAGCGTATCTGAAATATTTAATACCGTGTTTTGTACGTCATTTTGTTTATTGAGTATGCAAGCAATGTATTTTGGAAATAGGCGTCTTTGTCACCTTTCTCCCACGAGGGGCATGTCCTGCTCAGCGATGCCAGCGCCATTGTCTGCCACTTGGATGCGGCCGAAATTGAAACTAATTCTGACGGCGATGCAATTTGCACCGGCTTCCAACGAATTCAAGCAAAGTTCTTGGACGCACTGTGCGAAAGAAACCACGCAGAAACCCGATCGGATTTGCGATCGAAGTTCCGAGTCAAGAATTCGGATTGAATTCATAGATAAACCAATGTGTAAACCTTGGAAAATGACGCAGACTGCACGCCAACAACTACCGCAGCCGTGACCGCTTCTTGCACGGGAGCTGTGACCGCAACAGGCAAGTCCGCAACTGCTACCGTTCGAATTTGTAAATGGCGCGATTATTTAAAGGAGAAGTTCCAGGGTATTTTTGCTTATTTTTAATCGCAAAGACAATCATTTCCCTAAATTTGTTGAGTA